>JADBJO010002070.1:9545-154645 GCA_016801955.1 Conus betulinus
AGAGAAAGAAACTGAACAGAAAAAGAGAGAAACAGAAAGAGAGAGAGGGAGGGACAGAGAGAGGGAGGGACCGAGAAAGGGGGAGGCGGGGGGGGGGGGGGGGGGGGGGGGGGGGATGAGAAAAAGAGGTAAGTATTCTTTCATTTATCTTTTTCTTCTTCTTCTCCCCCCCCCCCCCCCCCTCTCTTTTTGATAAGTAGCGTAAGTACAATAATATAATAGGAATTAAAGCGAATCAACATTAAATAATCAAGAAAGTTCTTTTCAATGCCACACTAAAACAAAGTTGTCATGAACACATGCAAATTATCAAAATATCAAAAAAAGAAAAAAAAAAAAAAAAAAAAAAAAATCTCAGCACATTTCTCGTCGAAAAAGGTCCTCCACATTTATGCCCAGATCAACTCTGATTGTCTTTTTCATGACTGCAGAGTGGTTGGAAATCCTTTTGAGCAGTTGATAGTTTTGCACGAGTCAGATCCTCGCTGATGGAAATTCCCGACCCCTTTAATTTCCGCCTTGCTGCTAACACCTCTCTTCTCTGCCGTCTGGACAGGAACCTAAGTATGATGGGTCGTGGTCTGTCCCTATCCCCTGGCTTACCGGAACGGTGTGCGATTTCTATGTCTTTTGTAGAGATTGAAGCGATGCCTACTTTTTTGTTTATCACATCAACACATTTGTTTACACAGTCTTCCACCGTTTCAGCCGTACTCTCAGGAATACCGTGAACACGTACATTCCACGACCTGCCATGCTGTTCAGTGTCATTCATGTCACGTTTAAAACTGGCTATCTCATTTGATCGTTGGACTAATTCTTCTTTGATTTCCTTATTGATCCCCCTCAATTTTTCCATGTCTGATTTGAGTGTGTCGTTCTCTTTTTTCGCACGATAAATAAATATCTCCCTCCAGCTTGTCAATCCTAACAGTTAAAGCTTCCGTCAGCCTGACCATTTCGTTCTTCACTGTAAGAAGCGAGTCTCTAATCTCTTGTAGGGTGTCTTTTATATTCAAATTGTCCTCTATAATTGTTTCACTCTCGCCATCCTGTCTGTGTTTCTTTTTTGCACTTGTTTGGATTTCTCATTGTCCGGAGTTGGACTAGCACCACTATCACTCGCAGATGATGTGGAGGAGGGTTTCCGTTTGTTCCCCCCTTTTGTTGCAGCAAAGTACTTTGACGTAGACATGTCTCGGACAGGATGATATAAAGTTCTGTACTTACTAACACTTCCGTGACATTGTTGAAGAAAGTGTTCTCAATAGCTGGAGGAGGGAACACTGCTGTCTGTCACCGCATGAAGACACATCGCCCCGCGCTCTCCCACAAGTATTCTAAGGGCTTGTGTCTCCCTCCCCTCTATATACATATATAGGTATGCTTAGATGTATGTACATGTGTTTGTCGGGTGTGTGTGTGTGTTTGTTTTTTTTTTTTTTTTTTTTTTAAACACAGATTCCCATATATGACCACTATCATTACCACCACTCATAAGATGTCCTGTGTATGCTAATCCTGTTTTTTTTGGCATATGTATGTGTGTGGATGTGCCTGTGTACATATGTATGTGTGTGTGTGTGTGTATGTACATGTGTGTGCGTGCATGTATCATGCATGCGTGTGTGCATGAGACGGTGATGATTTCGCCTGTGACAACCATCACCATCAATCAGTCATTGATCATTGCCCCCCCCCCCCCCCCCCCCCCCCCCCCCCCCCCCCCCCCCCCCCAGTACTGTAGATCTCATCTCAGTGATCAACATCCATCAGTCATTGATCATTTCCTTTATTCCCCCACTGGCATTATCGTACTTGCCAATACACTATCCTACTCCTTTTACAAAAAATGACCATCATCCTACACCACTGTGGATCATACCTACACCTTGACCATGATCATCATCCACCCATCTTTGAACACCTCCCCCATTCCCCCACCAGCATTTTACACCAATGCCACAACATTATCCCACTTATACAACAATTATCATCATCCTACAGTACTGTTTACTCAAATCATACATGATCATCACCCATCAGTCATCTACCCCTACCCCCCTCCCCCCTCTCTCTCAACCTGCAATATTATACTAATGCCACCTTATTATTCCACTTACCACAATGACCATCATCCTACAGTACTATTGATCTCACCCATGCCAATGAGCATCACCCACAGGTCATTGATATTTTCCTTTATCCCCCCAACTTGCACCATCACCACTACATTTTTCCACTTATATAACAATAGTCATCATCCTATGGTACTACTGATCTAAAATGATTACCATTTCTCGGTTACTGAAAATACTCCCATCCAGTGAACACCTTCATACTGCACTATATATGGAAAATGAAAGAAGCTGACCAATTGACAAAGGAATGAGGACAGCAGCCCCAACTGTAAAAGGTAGCCTCCTTGGAATAAATCAAAAGTATTTCCAAGAGGACAAATAGGAGGATGACTTGAGTACTGGACTGTTCTCACTGGACTCTTCTCTCCTTCAACCAGAGGCCAGTGTGTGCTAGTCAATCAAGGACAAGGCAGCTGTTAGTCAGGTGGAAAGAAAGCATAGGCCTACTTTTTTCTTCATCTTGTGACTTGTATTCCTAAGACTTCCGCCTTGTGTGTGCTGCAAGAACACTGTGTTTACTCTAGCCATTGTAAAAGATTTCTTTGTTTTCATACGGATATGGAATTGACAAGATTCATACCAGAAAGTGATTAGGTACTTGCTGAATGGAGGTCTTTATTGGAGAAAAATGGCATCTGTGGGAGGCAATGGTGAGCACTTTTCAGCATTCACCGGCATTAGTACATCAATGCCACCACATTATTTCACTTATGACAATGGTCACCACCCTATAGTACTGTAGATCTCATCTCAGTGATCAACATCCATCAGTCATTGATCATTTCCTTTATTCCCCCACTGGCATTATCGTACTTGCCAATACACTATCCTACTCCTTTTACAAAAATGACCATCATCCTACACCACTGTGGATCATACCTACACCTTGACCATGATCATCATCCACCCATCTTTGAACACCTCCCCCATTCCCCCACCAGCATTTTACACCAATGCCACAACATTATCCCACTTATACAACAATTATCATCATCCTACAGTACAGTACTGTTTACTCAAATCATACATGATCACCCATCACACCATCAGTCATCTACCCCTACCCCCCTCCACCCTCTTTCTCAACCTGCAATATTATACTAATGCCACCTTATTATTCCACTTACCACAATGACCATCATCCTACAGTACTATTGATCTCACCCATGCCAATGAGCATCACCCACAGGTCATTGATATTTTCCTTTATCCCCCCAACTTGCACCATCACCACTACATTTACATTTTTCCACTTATATAACAATAGTCATCATCCTATGGTACTACTGATCTAAAATGATTACCATTTCTCGGTTACTGAAATACTCCCATCCAGTGAACACCTTCATACTGCACTATATATGGAAATGAAGAAGCTGACCAATTGACAAAGGAATGAGGACAGCAGCCCCAACTGTAAAAGGTCTCCTCCTTGGAATAAATCAAAAGTATTTCCAAGAGGACAAATAGGAGGATGACTTGAGCACTGGACTGTTCTCACTGGACTGTTCTCTCCTTCAACCAGAGGCAGTGTGTGCTAGTCAATCAAGGACAAGGCAGCTGTTAGTCAGGTGGAAAAAGAAAGCATAGGCCTACTTTTTTTTCTTCATCTTGTGACTTGTATTCCTAAGAGTTCGCCTTGTGTGTGCTGCAAGAACACTGTGTTTACTCTAGCCATTGTAAAAGATTTCTTTGTTTTCATACGGATATGGAATTGACAAGATTCTACCAGAAAGTGATTAGGTACTTGCTGAACGGAGGTCTTTATTGGAGAAAATGGCATCTGTGGGAGACAATGGTGAGCACTTTTCAGCATTTTCGTGTGCCCTGATGGCCCTATTTTTTTTGTAAATTTTTAGGCCCTAAAAAAGGCCTAAAAAGGCCCTAATTTTTTTTTTTGAAAGTCTGTATGAACCCTGTCATGCCAATGCTATCATGCTATTTCATTTATGGCAATGATCATCATCCTATATCACTGTTTGTCCCGCTTACAACAATGACCAGTTATCCATCAATCATCAATTTTATTCCTTTTTTTTCTCCCCCACCCCCCACCAGCATTAGTACATCAATGCCACCACATTATTTCACTTATGACAATGGTCACCACCCTATAGTACTGTAGATCCCCCATCTCAGTGATCAACATCTATCAGTCATTGATCATTTCCTTTATTCCCTCACTGGCATTATCGTACTTGCCAATACACTATCCTACTCCTTTTACAAAAATGACCATCATCCTACACCACTGTGGATCATACCTACACCTTGACCATGATCATCATCCACCCATCTTTGAACACCTCCCCCATTCCCCCACCATTTTTTACACCAATGCCACAACATTGTCCCACTTATACAACAATTATCATCCTACAGTACTGTTTACTCAAATCATACATGATCATCACCCATCAGTCATCTACCCCTACCCCCCCTCCACCCTCTTTCTCAACCTGCAATATTATACCAATGCCACCTTATTATTCCACTTACCACAATGACCATCATCCTACAGTACTATTGACCTCACCCATGCCAATGAGCATCACCCACAGGTCATTGATATTCTCCATTATCCCCCCAACTTGCACCATCACCACTACATTTTTCCACTTACATAACAATAGTCATCATCCTGTGGTACTACTGATCTAAAATGATTACCATTTCTCGGTTACTGAAAATACTCCCATACAGTGAACACCTTCATACTGCACTATATATGGAAATGGAGAAGCTGACCAATTGATAAAGGAATGAGGACAGCAGCCCCTGTAAAGGCAGCCTCCTTGGAATAAATCAAAAGTATTTCCAAGAGGACAAATAGGAGGATGACTTGAGCACTGGACTGTTCTCACTGGACTGTTCTCTCCTTCAACCAGAGGCAGTGTGTGCTAGTCAATCAAGGACAAGGCAGCTGTTAGTCAGGTGGAAAGAAAGCATAGGCCTACTTTTTTTTCATCATTTGTGACTTGTATTCCTAAGACTTCCGCCTTGTGTGTGCTGCAAGAACACTGTGTTTACTCTAGCCATTGTAAAAGATTTCTTTGTTTTCATACGGATATGGAATTGACAAGATTCATACCAGAAAGTGATTAGGTACTTGCTGAATGGAGGTCTGTATTGGAGAAAATGGCATCTGTGGGAGGCAATGGTGAGCACTTTTCAGCATTTTTTGTGTGCCCTGATGGCCCTATTTTTTTTTTAAATTTTAGGCCCTAAAAAAGGCCCTAAAAGGCCCTAATTTTTTTTCTTGAAAGTCTTTGTTGGCATTCTTTCTTTATTTTTTACGCTTAGAAGAAACATAACATTTTTTTTTTATTTTGCATTTTTTTTTGCACTTGAAATCACTAAAAAATTGAAATTGTTGTTGACTTACCATTACTAACATGTTATGATATAATAAAAGTACAGTGTATCTCCTCCATTTTACAAAAAATAGCATGAGAATGGTTGTTTAGTTCCAGAGATATCCGCGTTTCACATATGCTGGTATACAATAAGAGCTTTTTTGGAAAAAATGGCTGGCGATGGGGATTTATGCAAAATAGTGAAAGGGTTAAATCTGCATAGAATCTTTGGACTGTTTATTATGTGAGAGAGTATTTTTTTTCGACATGACAGTGGCTTGCAATCCAGGGTAACTGAACAATCTTTTTGTTTGCTGCAGATTACAAATGCTGATGTTGAAGTGCAGCCCTATGCATTCACAACCAAGAGTTTGTATGTTGGACACACAGATTACAAGTTCAATCGTTACCAGGTAAAGTTCAGCGTGTGTGTGCGTATGTGTTAGAGAGAGAGAGAGAATAAGTGAGAGTGTAAAAGAAAAAAAAAATGTGTGTGTGTGCGTAAGCATGTATGTTGTTTTCAGACTTGAGAGTATGTTGGTGTAAAATTGTTTGTGTGTAGATGTTTATGCATGCACATGCCTGCAAAACATCAGTATTACATCCCTATGGGACCTATTGTCTGAACAAATAGGCCATATTTTGATATGGTCAGGGTGATTGGGTGAGAGTGAGATGATGTCACTGAAACAGAAGCACAGTGGCCTTCACTTCTGAACACTCTCACCCCCAGCTAGGATTTGCTGCCATGAGAAAACTATGACACATGTGAATGAAGGTCAAAGGAAATTAGAACTCAAGATTTCGGACTGGTGAACCTTCACCGAAGGTCATGGGCAAAAATACCCCAGAGTCAAGGCTTTCTTGTGTTTAAGCTATTTTCACAGAATTTTATAACTTTGTTAATAAAGCATGGCCCATGTCTGTACCAAAAAAGAAGTTTTTGTCAAAAAAAGTAGGAAACAAAAAAAAAAGCATAGCAAAGATTCATTCCTTCAGAAAAATAAAACATGGATCCCTGGAGAACCACAGTGTGCAGCAAGGCATTAGTTTTTTGATGAAACGCATGGGTTCTTGGATATCCATGACATATGGTGCGGAAAATTTAGGTGATTAATGTTTAAGGATGAGAAAGAAAAGGAAATGTTTCTTCATCAGTTTGTCCGTAAACTTGTTTGTCAGGGTGTTCATAGAACATTACTACCTGCTACCTTGAACTTCGTAGAATCAGCTCATTTTGCCGCTTCCTCATTCAAAATGCCCTGAAGACTCTAATCTGTTCTTTTGTTCTGTCTCGGCTTGACTATTATAACTCCCTTCTTGCTGGTTGTCCCTTAACGCTCATCTCTACACTTCAAAAAGTCCAGAACAATGCCACCCGTCTGATCTCTTGTTCCTCTAGATTTGATCACATTTCACCAATTCTGTCATCCTTACACTGGCTCCCAATTCAGTCTCGCATTGACTTTAAAGTTCTCCTCCTGGTTTTCAAATCACTGAATAATCTGGCTCCCTCCTACCTCTCTGACTTCCTCCATCTCTGTGTTCCATCTCGCAACTTACGCTCATCCACCGATTCTTATCTGCTTCAGCTTCCCTCCGCTTCTCTGCGTAACACGTGCTCTTTAGAGACTTTTAAAACCTCCCTAAAGACATCTTTTCCCTGGGACTGATTAACGATATCCACTTACCACTGTGCACGTGTTTGCTGGTGTTGAACAAGCTCGTATGTCTGTCCACGTGTGTGTGTTTTTTCGGCGGTGTGTGTCTGTGTGTGGTGTGTATGTGCGCGCATGCACACACACACACGTGTGTGTGTGTGTGTGTGTATGTGTGTGTGTGTGTTTTGAATTAGAATTATGATTTTATCATGTTTTTCTGTAATATGCACTTTTGGCTCTTGCGAGGTAAAGCGCTCTATAAATATCCTTTTACATTACATTACATTACAATATTGTATCATTTTATCACATATTTCAGTTAATAAGGCAGTCCAGCCTTTTGAATTGTTTTTTTTTTTCTCTATTTTTTTTCCCTCTTCTGCTGCTGTTGGACTCTTTCACTTGTTGTGTGTTATCAGAATCCATAACAGTTCTTTGTCACTGAGAATTGATATGCTGTTCACTCAGCAATGACGTTATTTAGGGGTTATGTAAAATACATGGGTGTGTGTACAGGTGGTGGACACACCTGGCATCCTGGACCACCCGATGGAGGAGATGAACACGATAGAGTGCAGGCCATCACAGCCCTGACCCACCTGCGCGCCATCGTCATCTACGTCATGGACCTGTCCGAGCAGTGCCAGAGAAAACAGTGGAGGAGCAGGTGAGGGCATCGTCATGGAAAGGACCGGAAAGGGGGGATCCTTCCTTTCATCAGCCTCATGGAAATGACCGAAAACAGGGGATCCTTACCTTTCTTCATTCTCATGGAAATGACCCAAAAGGGGATCCTTACCTTTCATCATTCTCATGGAAAGGATCGGAAAGGGAGGGGATCCTTACTTTTCATCATCCTCATGGAAAGAACTGGAAAGGGGGATCTTTACCTTCCATCATTCTCATGGAAAGGACCGGAACGGGTGGGGGTGGGGGATCCTTACCTTTCATCATTCTCATGGAAAGGACCGGAAGGGGGGTGGGGGGGGGGCAGATCCTTACCTTTCATCATCCTCATGGAAAGGACGGGGGGGATCAATATCTTTCATCATCCTCAGGAAAGGACCGGGAGAGGGGGGATCCTTACCTTTCATCATCCTCATGGAAAGGATGGGGCAAGGGGGGATCTTACCTTTCATCATCCTCATGGAAAGGACGGGGCAAGGAGGGATTCTTACCTTTCATCATACTCATGGAAAGGATGGGGCGAGGGGGGATCTTACCTTTCATCATCCTCATGGAAAGGATGGGGCGAGGGGGGGATCCTTACCTTTCATCATCCTCACGGAAAGGATGAGGAGAGTGGGTGGGGTTGGGGGTGGTGGGGGGAATCCTTACCTTTTCATCATCCACATGGAAAGGACTAGGAGAAGGGGATCCATGCCTTTCATCATCCTCATGGAAAGGACGGGGAGAGGGTGGGATCCTTACCTTTCCTTACCCTCATGGAAAAAACGGGGAGAAGGCAGGGTTCGTCCTTGATTTCTGACAGCCAATTTCAAAGCCTTGAAACCCCTTAAAAATCAATAAAATACGGTTATGTTGACCAAACCACCTTGAAAACCTTTGAAAATCAAGCCATCGTCCTCCAAAAAATTTTTTCGTGTGGCAAGAAAAACATATCAGTTTGATTTTTCTGCGTTCAAGTTGATGAAAAATTATTTTCAAAATTTTTACATTGCCACGATCCCGCATTGTCGTCTGCTATTGAACCAAGGGAGACAATTTGTAACTTACGCAATTTCTGAATTCTACGCATGCGCAAAGGTCTTGTTCAGTTAATTGTGATTGCTAGTTCATGAACGGAGCTTGAAAATGCTGCTGGGGGGGGGGGGGGGGGGGGGGGGGGGGGGGGGAGAATGTGCTTTCAACTGTCTGTGGCTGGATATACCAAGTATTCTGACTGGGCGAGAGAAGACAAAACAAACAAACATTCCTGCTACTGCACAGTATGCAAAAAAAATTTTCGATGTGCGAGCAGTGGGCAAGAGTGCCCTGGTTAGCCACAGCAAAGGAAAAAAAGCACATGGCTCTACTGGCGGCAAGCAAATTTTCAGCAGCGATACCCATCTCACACTTTCTTACAAACAAGACGGCAGCAGCAAACGCAAATGTTGTGTTGCCATTAAACCCTGATCCTTACGTGTCCGTGCATGAATCTAGTGCCAGCTCTTCAGCCACAATGGACTCACTTTCCTCAAAGACAGATGTGCTGAAATCTGAAATTCTTTGGATACTGCACACTGTAAACATGCACCAAAGCTTCAGCTCTTGTGAACAGAATTCTCAGCCTTTTCAAACAATGTTTACAGATAGTCAAGTCGCCAAAGGATTTCAGTGTGGTGAGGGAAAATCAAAGTATTTGGCGACTTTTGGCATTGCATCTCACTTTCATTGTTGAAAAAAAAATGACACAAGAGAATCAATCAAACTACCTGCTATTGTTTGATGAAGTCTGAACAAGGAACTGAAGCTTAAACAGCTTGATATACATTTCATAACTCAATCAAACGCTATCCGCAGAAAGGCCAAGGACAAAAAAGCCAGTATTTTGGACATGGAAATTTCAGAAAAAATGGACTATGACATTTTCATTTCCTTTTTGCTTGCTTGCTTTTTTTTTTACCCCAATAGCAGTTTGAAGACTTTTTGTGTGTGTTTTTCTGTAGTGTACCGTGAGTTTCCAGACTTCATCATTGAGCGTTTGTGTGGTGCACTGAGTTTCCAGACTAGATGAGTGAGCATTTTTCTAGGACAT
This sequence comes from Conus betulinus, assembly GCA_016801955.1. Lineage (NCBI taxonomy): Eukaryota > Metazoa > Mollusca > Gastropoda > Neogastropoda > Conidae > Conus > Conus betulinus. The sequence goes on from JADBJO010002070.1 coordinate 19,462, forward strand.
GTAGTGTGCAGTGACTTTCCAGACCTTGGTAGTGAGCAGTTTGCTGTGAGTGTGAGTAGTGACTTTCCAGACTTTTAGCAGTTCTTTTATGTAAAATGACTTTCCAGTTAGTACTAACAGTACTTCTGCTTTCTGCTGTATGAAATAACAGCTGATCAAGTTGACCTAGAGCAAACAAGTAAGGAGCGTATCCATTTACACATGTGTTTTGTAGTCTTGAATTTTGAAAAAAAATCATCTTGAAAGTTCTTTGAAAACTCCTTGAATGTTATTCTTGGGAGTCTGTAGGAACCCTGAAAAGGGGAATCCATACCTTTCACCATCCTTATGGAAAGGAGAGGGGGATCCATACTTCCATCATCTTTATGGAAAGGACAGGAGGGATCCATACCTTTCATCATCCTTATGGAGAGGGGGGATCCATACCTTCATCATCCATATGGAAAGGAGAGGGGGGATCCATACCTTTCATCATCCTCATGGAAAGAACCGGAAAGGGGGGATCATACCTTTCATCATCCTTATGGAAAGAACGGGAAGAGGGGGGATCCGTACCTTTCATCATGATGGAAAGGATGGGGAGATGGGGGATCCTTACCTTTCATCATCCTCATGGAAAAGACCGGAGAGAGGGGGGATCCTTACCTTTCATCATCCTTATGGAAAGGACGGGGAGGAGAGGGGGGATCCTTACCTTTCATCATCCTTATGGAAAGGACGGGAAGAGAGGGATCCATACCTTTCATCATCCTTATGGAAAGGATGGGGAAAGGGGGGATCCATATGTTCATCATCCTTATGAAAGGACAGGGAGAGGGGAGATCCTTACCTTTCATCATCCTTATGGAAAGATGGAAAGGACGGGGAAAGGGGGGATCCATATGCTCATCATCCTTATGGAAAGGACAGGGAGAGGGGAGATCCTTACCTTTCATCATCCTTATGGAAAGGGCGGGGAGAGGGGGGGATCCATACCTTTCATCATCCTTATGGAAAGGAGAGGGGGGGATCCATACCTTTCATCATCCTCATGGAAAGGAGAGGGGGGATCCATACCTTTCATCATCCTCATGGAAAGGACCAGAAAGGGGGGGGGGGGGATCCATATCTTTCATCATCCTTATGGAAAGGATGGGCAGTGGGGGGATCCATACCTTTCATCATCTTCATGGAAAGGACAGGGAGATGGGGGATCCTTACCTTTCATCATCCTTATGGAAAGGACGGGGAGAGGGGGGGATCCATATCTTTCATCATCTTTATGGACAGGACGGTGAGAGGGGGGATCCATACCTTTCATCATCGTCATGGAAAGGACAGGGAGAGGGGGGATCCATACCTTTCATCATCCTCATGGAAAGGGGGGGGGGGATCCATACCTTTCATCATCCTCATGGAAAGGACAGGGAGAGGGGGGATCCGTACCTTTCATCATCCTCATGGAAAGGACATGGAGGGGGGAGGGGGATCTTTACCTTTCACAATCCTCATGGAAAGGACAGGGAGAGGAGGAGATCCATACCTTTCATCATCCTCATGGAAAGGGCGGGGGGGAGGGGGGGGGGATCCATACCTTTCATCATCCTCATGGAAAGGGGGGGGGGGGGGGGGGGGGGATCCATACCTTTCATCATCGTCATGGAAAGGAGAAGGTGGGGGGGGGGGGGGGGGAGATCCATATCTTTCATCATCATCATGGAAAGGACAGGGAGAGGGTGGGATCCATACCTTTCATCATCCTGATGGAAAGGTTAGGGAGAGGGGGGGGATCCATACCTTTCATCATCCTCATGGAAAGGGGGGGGGGGGGGGGGGGATCCGTATCTTTCATCATCATCATGGAAAGGACAAGAAGAGGGGGGGATCCATACCTTTCATCATCCTCATGGAAAGGACAGGGAGAGGGGGATCCATACCTTGCATCATCGTCATGGAAAGCACAGGGAGAGGGGGGATCCATACCTTTCATCATCGTCATGGAAAGGACAGGGAGAGGGGGGATCCATACCTTTCATCATCCATATGGAAAGAACAGGGAGAGGGGGAATCCATACCTTTCATCATCGTCATGGAAAGGACAGGGAGAGGGGGGATCCATACCTTTCATCATTGTCATGGAAAGGACAGGGAGAGGGGGGGTCCATACCTTTCATCATCGTCATGGAAAGGACAGGGAGAGGGGGGATCCATACCTTTCATCATCATCATGGAAAAAGGACAGGGAGAGGGGGGATCCTTACCTTTCTTTATCCTTATGGAAAGGATGGTAAGAGGGGAGATCCATACCTTTCTTCATCCTTATGGAAAGGACGGGGAGAAGGGGGATCCATACCTTTCTTCATCCTCGTGGAAAGGACAGGGAGAGGGGGGATCCATACCTTTCTTCATCCTCATGGAAAGGACAGGGAGAGGGGGGATCCATACCTTTCTTCATCCTCGTGGAAAGGATGGGGGGGGGGGGGGATCCATACCTTTCTTCATCCTTATGGAAAGTACGAGGAGAGGGGGATCCATACCTTTCTTCATCCTCATGGAAAGGACGGGGAGAGGGGGGATCCATACCTTTCTTCATCCTCATGGAAAGGACGGGGAGGGGGGGGGGGGGGGGGGGATCCATACCTACCTTTCTTCATCCTTATGGAAGTACGAGGAGAGGGGGGATCCATACCTTTCATCATCCTCATGGAAAGGGGGGGGGGGAGAGGATCTATACCATTCATCATCCTCATGGAAAGGACGGGGAAGGGGGGATCCATACCTTTCATCATCCTCATGGTAAGGATGGGGAGAGGGGGGAGGGGGGGGGGGGGGGGATCCATACCTTCATGATGGAAAGGATGGGGAGATGGGGGATCCTTACCTTTCATCATCCTCATGGAAAAGACCGAACTATTATTGCCAAGAGGGATGCAGGGTATAACATCTTGACTATCATTGGACTGCAGGAGCTGCCGGAATGATGATGGAGTTGACCACCAAAGCCGTCTTAGGGGCTTCACTCTGGATTTTCATTAGGGGTTTACTCCCGAAGCCTTTGCCTTTCCCAAGGCAGCCTGCAAGGCAGCAGGACCCATTTTACCCATGGTTGGGTAATAACTTGGTAGCATGGAGAGCATAATAATGAATTATCAGATAATGCTCTGTTCTGTGCTGAGTTGTATGTCTTTTGCTAAATTGTCTTGTACTTCTGAGAATTCTTGTGTAAACAGACCTTCTCATAAGGATGTAGGGAATATGAGGAATACAGTCTGGATCCCCACTTTTTAGACATTCTGTACTGTTAGTGTCCTCTCCCCTGTAATTCAGTTTAACTTTGCCAGTTTTTTCCCCTGTACTAAGAGCCACTGTTTCTAGTGTTACCCTGACTTTTTCTCATCTGTTTATTATTCTTTGGACAGATGCCTTTAAACCCACTTGGTGTGGGCTGTTCTTAGATGCTAGATTGCCAGCAAAGAGAAATGAAGGATAACACAGTCTTTCTGATGAACTTTTGGTGGGGAATGATGGTGGATGCAGTGTTACAGATGGGCAATCTCCAGTTTATTGCATTATTTCAGACTGAATTTGAAAAGTTCTGGAGTTGTTGATGGGCACCTCAATGGTAACATGGTTTCATAGACTTGACAATGTCATCATTGATCTTTCCACACAACTGGTCATCTTGAGTTCTCTTTGCCACAGTGTTTAGAGCCACCTTTCTCTGGACAGAATAGTGTGTGCATCATGTCAGAATTGAAGTTGTTGGGAATCTTTAGAGAGTTGATCAAGGGTAAGAAAAGTTTTTCTTCATCACCATGGTTAACATGCTTTCAGAAGGTGATTTTCATACTAAAATCAACGTAATCTTTTCTGATTTTAATTTTAAGAAAATGTAAGATATTTCGTGTTTAATTGTTGTTGTTCTTGTTACTTTGAACTGCACATCACTCAAATCTGAGGGTTACAACATAGTTTTTGGGGTGGCTTTTTGGCCATGCTGGTGTTCAAGCAGAGGTATTCGATCAATTTGCCAAAAATGCTACAAAATAGATGGTTGAGCATATTCTCTATTTCTCACTCCGACTTCATTCTTAAAGCTCACATGCAGAAGATAAAGTGTTGTTCCAGTTACACACAGGCCACTCGGTTCAACTTAACTTGTATCTTTTAAAGGCATAAAGGCTTCATGGTGTATTTCATGTGATGTGTCAGTCTCTATCAAACTTTTTCGTATGTAGTTTTGTCATTTACATGTGTTGGCACTTACATGATGTTATATGAAAACAATTTACTGCAGACTATATGAAAATCTTGTTCAGAGATGTTCCATCTGATGCAATTTTTTTAGTTCATGAAAGAGAGGAAGATTGATGTGTGTGTGTGTGTGTGTGTGTGTGTGTGTGTGTGTGTGTGTGTGATCTTAGACATTACTGGAAGAAAGATTTTAAAGCAATTTTATTGTGTTTTTTTAGAAAATCTGGTATAATAAGTTGTGTGTATGTGATTAAGAAAAATTAACATCTGTGTAGAAAGTAACTGAGGTTGTGACACTGCTGATATTGCCCTTTGCGTTCAGCTGAGATATAAACATTAATGAATTTCTTACCCATACTACTTGGCCATACATACATGATGAAAAGCAGGGGAGACAACTGGTGGTAAGGAATGTATTGCTTGACTTTTCTGATATTGGTTGTCAGGTGAGCCTGTTCCAATCCATCACGCCGCTGTTCAAGAACAAGCCATTGATGCTGGTGTCTAACAAGTCAGACGTCATGAGACTGGACGACCTCCCCAGGGAGAAACGGGTCAGCTTTAGAATTGGCAGTAGTTTGTCAGTTCAGTATCTCTGTTTTGGTTTTGGTTCTTATTGTCTTGAATTCTCATCCAAACAAAGACGCTGAAAGGGAGTGAGAAGAAAGAGTGATGTGAAAAGTCTGTGAATTTTTTTAGAATAAAAGAAAAGCATTTGTTTAACCTTTTTTCCTGCTTGCCCCATGTCTATTGTAAGGTTGTTTTCACGTTTTTGTATGCCTGTAACTGTGTCTGCTATGGGGTACTTATTACAAAAACAGTTGATTATATTTATTTTTATCATACTAATGACCAGCAAAATCAAATTATTATGATACCACATCATAGCACAGAGTATTTAAAAAAAAAAATGCAAAAAATCTAAGAGATATCTCCGTAAATGAGTGAGTAGTGAACAGATGAGTGAACCTACTGCAAAAAGCCCCAGCACTCAGCAGTACAGAAAAACTCATATACTGTGGCAGGGAAAGGGTTAATGAATGCAAGAATCTTTTACTGACCTTGTGTTGCAAATGAATTCAATACTTTTGTGTATTTAAATGTTGACTTATCATCGAGTTAGTGTAGTCATTTCATTTAACTCTTTCATCCTGCCACCACTAGAGCGGTTTTACAAATCTTCTCCTTTCATTCCTGAAAACTGCCTCAGTGGTTCAGAGAAACATACTCCTTTCCGTCCAGCAACCTGCTGCAGCGGTTCATGCCTTGAAATCTGCGCCCACCTGTCACATGGTTGGCATGGACACTTCACCTTGTAACGGGACTCACTGGATGTTTAGATAAGTCATGCCTGCTTACTTCCTCAGCATGGGAGAGTGTCTGGAACCGAAATTTTATTTTGACTTGACCATGAGAGCACACTGTTTAGTGCCTACATAGAAGATGGAGGGTAAAGAAAACGCAAACAGCGATCAGTTTTCTGATGACGAAATTTACAACAATTTAGCCGATAACGTCAATCTGCTTGATCCAACAGAACTAACAGAAGAAGAGAGAGGAGAACTTGCCAGTGCCATCAACAAATATGACAGTGATACTGGCGATGAATTGGATGATGAAAATCTTCCACTTAGCTACAATCGGCCACGATTTGACTGGACAGGTGGTGATTTCACTGAACCACGCACACCTCAGAAAAACTTCGAACGGCGCCCCGGTCCTGTGCGCATACTCGATACGTCAATGAAGGCAGTGGATTATTTTCAGCTGTTCTATTCTGATACAGTCCTTTCAAAGCTAGTCAGTTTTGCAAACAACAATGCCAGAAAAAAAAAAACAGGCGAGTGGAGAGGTGTTGGAAAAGATCACACCTGTGTGGTATGTGTCGCGTGACACAAACAGTATGAGTCAACACACCCTGGTGTGAAATACAGTGACAATCCGTTCAAGAAAAGCAAGACAACGATGATGTGTGAAAAGTGCAATGAATATCTGTGTTGTAATAATCAGAAAGATTGTTTTAAGGTGTACCACACCCGTGTTTCCTTTGTGTGACACCTGGTTTCATGTGTGACACTTTGACACTGTGACACTAGCAGTGCATCATTTTCTAAGACTGACATGTTGTGTGTGTTTGTTGACATTAACTCGAAGTGTGACTTTTGGACAAACACTGTGCAAAGACCACTGAATTCGGTAAGACCATAGTGCAGAAAGGAGTACTGTGAGGACATTTTTATCATAGCTGTGCATTTTTCCTTGGACATGGTGACACTGTGACAAAGACACTTGTGAAGCATTCTTTGAAGTGAATTTACCGGAGGACATCAGACTGTGAGTTATATGCATGGTTTTTGCTGCTCGCATGTTTTGGGGCACTCTATAACATTTTGTTTCTTCAAGTTTGAATTAATTAGTGGTTGTCACCAGTCTTGACACCTGTGTGTCACCAAATATGCGACAAAAGGTCGGAAAACCGGATCAAAATGTGCCGGCACCCATTTCTGTACACAACCGTGTATGACATGCCGTAGTCCGGTAGAAACACCAGTCACACAAAAGAATCAGAAGTACACAACTTATTCTTTGTTTACTTTTTTCCTGGAAACCCAGGAATGAAGGGTACTGCTTGTAACTAAGAAACATAGGATTAAGGGGAAGTAATGTCCGACAGACAACCAGGGATGAAAGAGTTAAGAAAAGACTATTGTGTTTTATTTTTTGCAGAAAGTGGTGAGAGGCTTGTTTTCAGACAGCGTTCCTTTCTTTGAGATGTCAACAGTCACACAAGAAGGCGTCATGAAAGTCAGGAACGAGGTCAGTCGGTGGCAGTCATCAGATCTAAACTTTTGGTTTGTGTTTTGGTTCTTTGGTACAATGTGAAGTTCTTTTCAAGTACAAGAGGGCAATTAGAAAGACTGATTTTGTTTGTTATTTCATTGAATTTCATTTGTTTTGTTTCTTTTCCCATTCAGAATTTGGGGAGAAAAAATGCTGTTGTAGGTTGTCACTAGCAGCATGTCACATGTCTGCACATGCATAATTAGTGTGATTGTGTTTTTCTGTGAAAGTGTATGCACATGTGTGCACACATAGGTGCAACAATAATGGTGGACGATGATGGAAACAGGCCGAGGTGTAATGGTTTTACTCCCCACCCCCCTACGGATGGTGATCACTGTGTGCAGGCGTGCCAGCGACTGCTGGACTTCCGGGTGGCCAGCAAGCTGAACTCCAAACGAGTGCAAGATGTGGCCAACCGGCTGTTTGTCGCCATGCCCAAGAAACGGGATGATGCTGTGAGAGGCTTCTTGTTGTAGGAAGGGAAGGAGAGGTGGTGGGCTGTGTATTAGAGAGGGTAGAGGGATGTGCGTGGGGGGGGGGAAGGGTGGGCAGGGGAGGGAGGCATGTGGATGATGATCAGTGCTTCTCTGGGCAGTAAGGCTGAGGAAATGCTGTGTGCTTTGGTCTGTTTGGGGCTGCACAGTTATGGGGCCTGCTTTGGACTGTTTGGGGCTGTACAGCTATGGGGCCTGCTTTGGACTGTTTGGGGCTGTACAGCTATGGGGCCTGCTTTGGACTGTTTGGGGCTGTACAGCTATGGGGCCTGCTTTGGTCTGTTTGGGGCTGTACAGCTATGGGGTCTGCTTTGGTCTGTTTGGGGCTGTACAGCTATGGGGTCTGCTTTGGACTGTTTGGGACTGTACAGCTATGGGGCCTGCTTTGGTCTGTTTGGGGCTGTACAGCTATGGGGTCTGCTTTGGTCTGTTTGGGGCTGTGCAGCTATGGGGCCTGCTTTGGACTGTTTGGGACTGTACAGCTACGGGGTATAATTGAATTTCAGGGTTGGCATGACTATGTTTTGGAGATTATGGTGTACACATTTTTATGGCCAAAAACAGGAAAAGGTGTTCATTTTTATGACATGGAACATATATTTTTTTAACACTGATTTTACAGTTTTGTTGAGAGGTACTATGATTTGAGGCTAAAGCAGTGGCCAAAAGCATTCCCATGACTATTTACACCATGATTTGGAGGCAGAAATTTAACACATGTTCATAACTTTCACATGGTGTAGGATTGAGACTTGGTGAAAGTGCAAGAGTAGTGTATCAAAAAAATAAACAGTGTGACTTGGAAATGCATGGCCGAGAGAAAAGACAGGATGTGGTAATAGCATGCGGTTTGACATTAAAATGTAGGACAGAGAACACTACAGGATTAGACCGAGGTCTAGGAATAGTATACAGTTTGACATGAGAAGTAAGGGACTGAGGGAAAACTATAGTGTGAGACAGAGGTGTGGCAATATGCAGTTTGAAATGAGAAATACAAGACTGAGAGAAGACCACAGGGTGGGACTGAGGACTGGGAATAGTAGATGTTTGACAAGAGAAATGTAGGACTAATAGAAGATTTTCGTTTGGGGATATTGTGAAGAAATAGTGTAGAGTTTTGTTTGACTCGGGTGATGCAGGACTGAGAGAGAAGACAGGAGGATTGAAATGTGGTGTGGAGATGGAGTAGAATTTGACATGAGAAACACAGGATTGAGAGAAGAATGCAGAGTGGTGGAATAATGTGTGCAGGCCAGACCTCCAGTCATTCCACCTGGCGTTCAACAGAAGAGAGAAAGGCTGCCAAGAGGAGAAAACTGGTAGGTGTCATAGGGCTTTGTATCTGTACAGACAGTAGGATTTATCACATATCATTGCTGTAATACATGTTTGGTGTATTTTGTGAAACAATTAACAAAATATTGCGCTTTATATTCCACTGTAGGGTTTCAATGAAGGGGAGACCACAGAGTCACACTCACCACTCAGAACAAGAGCCAAGAGTATAATATATAAACAGCACTTTGTTCTCTTATCATAGCTGCCAACCCTCCCGAAATTTTCGGGAAACTCCCGAAACTGAAAATCTGACCGGAAATCCCGAAAGTTGTCTTTTTTTCCCGAAAAATGAAAAATCAAAAATCACTTCAAGTTTCGATAATTTTTCGGAAGGTGTCGGTAAAAAGACACTTCGGTTTACCGAAACAAATTGGCTTCCGCCCGATACTTCTGTCCGGTACTTCAGTCCCCGCGAAAATGGCGTCAGGAAAGCCGTGCCACATGGACTCGAAAAAAAAAAAGCAAAAGTCAAGTTTTTGCCGCGATACAAAGTCGACTACACCTTCATTGATGCGTCCAAGAGAGATGAATACCATGCTGTCCGTGCCACTTGATCAATCTTGCAGCTGAAAAAGCTGCGGCAGCTTTTTGCCAGTGCAAATTGATGAGTTGCTAGTAGACATTTTCTACCATCTGGAAAAATCAAAGAAAAGAAAGCAGTCTCTCAAGTCATTTCAAGAGCTTGCAAATGGGGAAACGCAAAAGATTCTGAAACATGTGTGCACCAGATGGCTGTCTCTTGGCCTTTGCCTGCAAAGGCTGATTTCCAATTGGACACCACTGCTGAATTTTTTTGAAGAAGAGGTGGCTTCAGCCAGCTCATCCTCCATATCCGATGCCCGTCTGAAGTCCTACAAAATCCCAAAGAGGTCTTTGTGTGAGGAGCCGTCAGGAAAACAGTCCAAGAAAATGTGCCTGCAACCAGTAAGCTCTGCCTACAGCCCAAGGTCCAGTCAACAGCCTAACAGTGGCACCAAACCAGCCAGCCCATCTGTCCCTGGAGCCAGCAGAAAGTTCTTTTTTTTTTTTTTTTTTTTTTTTTTTGCTGTCCCACCCTCTGCGCCTTCTCAGAGGCAGTGCACCCATGCCGCTCATTCCGACACCCTGTCCACAGCCACGGCCCGGTCGGCCCAGCCGCAGCCCCAGCACCGCAATCCACAGGCAGCAGTCAATGTCAAGTCACAAGAGGCAACCCACCGGAGGAGACACTGCACTGCTGCCGAGTCACTTCAGTGGTGTTCAGTGGCGCCTGTTCTGATCTAACATACGCAGGACACCACCTACTAAGCCCCCTACTGACGACAATAATTGCTTAGTCGCGGAGCCGGCGTGAGTGAGCTCTCCCTCCGGAGGGCGCCACCACGTCCGTCCAACGACAGCCCCCATGGACCCGCCGATACCGGTGACCCCGACGGAACCAAACCAAGGCCACAGACGTGGAAAGGACATCGAAACTGAGGTCACCATGAGAGCAGGGCATGAAGGGACACAGAATTTGAGACATTTTTTTTTTTATACTGATCGATGAGAATGAGGATGATTATGATGATGCTACGGATTTCCATTTCGGTCTGAGACTACATGACAGGGCTGTACTCTACGCTTCCTTTCATAATATATCCCGGCGTCAACCAGGCCCGAGAGATACAGACACCTGCAGTGTGGGTCAGGAAATTTGAGCAACACTCTCAGAAACGCATCCATTAAGTGGATGAAACTCGACTGTGTGGTCCCAGTCTTCCCAACTGAGTCCGCAGCAAACTCAACTCTGGGTAGGAGCCGGTCGGGGCAGAAAAACCCACATGACTTCTGATGGGATTCGAACCCACGACCTCCCAGCCGGGAGTCCGTGACGCTAACCACTTCGCCATGGCGGCTGGTGCCAGCAGAAGTTCTAGTTCGGACAGTCAGTCAGTCAAATCCTTCCTCAAGCCATCTCCATTTGCCTCTAGTGCAGCCTCTAAGAAGCAGCGGCCATCACCACAGCAGGGCAGTTCAGCAGATAGTGTGAAGAGAGATGCCAGAATTTTGAGTTTATTGATGGACCCCCTTCACTTGGCTTTTGCAAGCTTTCTCAAAGCAGTGGTGCCATTCTTTGAAAGAAAAAATAAGATCCTTCAAAGTGAGAAACCCTTGATTCACCAGCTCCAGCCACTGTTACTTGGTCTTCTCACCGACATCCAAGGATGTTTCATCCAGCCTTCAGCTATGATGAGCGCAAAGCAATCACCTTTGTCTCTTGACTACAAGAACATGAATCTTCAGAAGGGAGACAAAGACTTGTTTGTTGGTAGTGCTACTGGGGAAGTTGTGGCCACACTCAGTGATGCCAGTAAAAAAGTTTTTTATTCTTCAATCAGGTGCTATTTTATGGCTGCTTGTGATTACATGGTTGCTAAATTCCCAGTCAGACCCCAGATGTCAACTTCTGAGGTGAACTTTGATCAGCCTGCATCTCAAGCAGATGTATTGTTGTTTGCACAAGTGGCAGACTCAGAAACTGCATCATCCCATAAATGGGATGAGCTGAAATTCTTTATCCACTTGTGCCCATCTCTTGTTCTCCAGAAGGATGAAGATGAGGATTTCCAGACATCTGTGGACAAACTGCAAATTCAGTGGAACTCTTTTCAACTGTATACCAAAACCCACTGATGTTGCTAAAGAAGAGCGGGAGGACAGGAAATGGGCAAGACCGGCTTCTGTGAAAGAGTTTGGTGAACTCCAGTTTGACAGACTGTCATTCTTCATTCATGCTTGGAGTTCTTAGTATTCCTCACAGTAATGCAGGCAGTGAAAGGTTGTTCAGTCAAGTGAGAAAGAACAAGACTGACTTCAGAGGATCATTAGGAAATTCCACACTCGGTGCCATGATGGTGGTCAAAGCCAACATGAGTGGGGCTTGCTATGAGCAGCAGTTTCCAATAGAGCTGTTGAAAAAAAGCAAAGTCGGCAACATCAGATGCCCTCAAGGACAGAGACAAAGCAAGCCCCCCCCCCCCCCTTCAGCATCCTCCTCCTGTTAGGCTGACAGGTTGTGAAAAAAAGTGTACTTCTGAACAGATATAGGTGTACATTGTAGGAAAGGAATTTTTCCCTAGTGGTCCCCCCCCCCCCCCCCCCCCAACTATTTTTTTGTGTTCTTTATGACCATGGTGATGATGATTACCAACATCTTGATAGAAGCTTTCAGTTTGCTGTTGCAAGACTATAGAGAATCGGAGGCAGGATGAAACAAGAAAGTTGCAATATTGGTGGTATCCATTGTATACAGACTAAACCAAGACTTCCAAAGAATCTATCATCGTAGCTAGATAATCTAGGAGCAAAGAGCAACATAAATGGACATTAGTCTGGAGACTTTTCTTCTCTGCGTAACCTGTCAAGCCACAGTTTACTTGTTGGACTGAAGTGGTAAGTTGAAGTGCTTTCTAATGTTGAGTAATGTGTGATGACTGTAATATTTGTAAGCTGTATGCTTTGCTGTCAGTACTGTTCATGTCTAATTCTAGCATGAGATGGAAGAAATATCCCCTTTTCGACCCCAGAAAAGCTCAGTTTTTACCTCCAAATGTGCATGTACCCGTTAGCGTCTGGGGGCGTTGCCCCCAGACCCCCAGCAGGGGCGTTGCCCCTGCACCCCACCAGGGGCCTACTGCGGCCCCCGGACCCCCGCCTTCTCACAGGAATTTCTTCCAACAGGTTGGCAGCTATGTCTTATGCACACATACACATACACTCTACTGCTGGGGCTCGGGCCCTATCACAGAAGAGGGAGAATAGGCAGAATGTATGGAGAAAAGAGGGTGATAGAAGAGAAAAGCACCCTTATGGAGAATTAACCATCCTACTGGGCAAAAAAAAAAAGTTGCTAATAAACATGGAATACCCCAGGGGTACCCACCCTGACTACACTGCCTCACATCACAGTCATACTGTCTTCAAGGAATACTCAACTGCTGTCTGCATAGGTACGAGTCTTTTGCTGTATCGGAGAAACACTGTAGCAAGAAGACCCTCTCTCTGAGTTTGATGCTCCATGGACCATTGGACTGCTCCCTCGTCAGCACGTGTAGCAGTGATACTGCTGTCCCACGTGATTGGCAGGGGTGTAAGGAGAGTTGGGGGTGGGTCGGTGTGTCCTCTAGGGGAAGGACTTTGCATATTTTCTCTATGAGAATTATGTTAATATTTCACCTCCACCCTCTCTCTTACTAGTGGTGGAAGGAGCAACTCTCCGGTACTAGTCATCGAAAGGATTTTTATTTTTCACGGGACTGTTAAAATACTCAGTAGTGGCTTAGGGAGAAGTTTCCTTAGGCTTGTACTCTTAAAGGTACTTGTGGCTCCAAGAGACAGAAGTAGAAGTTAAAACATCCAATATTGATCGAACAAAAGACTGACACAAGTTAAGTGCACTTCACAGGTCAACTTGACTTGCTTACACCTGGGAAAGTAGTTGAAGTTAGTCACAAAGGACCGGTCTGTCCTATAGGCTGATTTTGGTTCTCACTGTTTCATCATTAAGTGAGGGAAAGTTGTGAATGAGTTGAGTTGAATTGAAGTCCACTTGGAATAATGAGACTTGACCAAAGTCGGATAGGATAGTTGATCTCTCTCTTGTGGCTCGTGACTGATCCTGCTGTGTAGACCTGTTGCTGTTTTTCTTTTTATGGAATATCTCAGAAAGTTACAGCTGTTACTAACGGCTATAATGGCCCATAATGGTTTTTCTTCTTTATGGGAATATCTCTTAGAAAATACTTGGCCGATCTTTCTGAAAATTTATAGGTATGTTCATTGTAGGTCATGGATCATGCCCAATGTTTTATTTTACCATTATAGCCGTTACTAATGGCTGTAATGGCCCATAACAAATTTTCTTTATGGAAAATCTCAGAAAGTACATGGCCGATCTTTCTGAAAATTTGTAGGTATGTTCATTATGGGTCACAGATGATGGCCTATGTTTACCAGAATAGCCGTTACTAACAGCTATAATGGGCCAAAACGGTTTTTTACTCTTTATGGAATATCTCATGCGTACTTAAGATAAACTTGGAGTATGTTTATATGCTTTGCATCTTGTTAGGCTGTGCAGTGCTTTGCTGCATGTTTTCCATCTTGATCAACTTGCCTTACCATTTGCTGACAATGGAAGTTATGTACATAACCTAAAGGGAAAAATGTAGTCTTCAAGTGCTTTTCTCTTTCTGAAGTCAGATGATTAGATTAGTTGAAAGTTCATCTTTCGAATGAGGACTCCTCCAAAAAAGACCTTTAGCGTAAAAACTTGCTGTAACATTTTGTTCTTTGAGATTTACCTCCCTTTAAAGATCCAATTTAGTTTAGGATGTCTGGAGGTTATTTGTAACTGGGTCTACTATGTTTGTTCTAGAAGCAAACAGTTTTTGTTTGTGTGCATGTGTGTGTGCCTGTGAGTGTGCTCATGAGATTTTTGTTAGTCAGTCTTTTTTTTTCTGTTTGTGAGATTTTTTTTATTTAAAGTCAGATTCTGCTTCTTCTTTTTGTGAAAATCCTTCTTTCTGTTCCCGCAGACCTGCATTACTTTGAGAGGAATATTTCTTAGACAGGAGAGGAATATGCTGTCAGAGTTGAGAGGAATACTGGACATCAAACCCAGAACGGTTTCTTTTAAAGCTTCACATTATAAGTTTTCGTTCATCTACAGACCTGGCACTTAACAGTCATGTATTTTTGCTAATTCTACACATTGTCAGGTCATATCTTACTCATATTACCATTCTTATTTTCCTCTGTAACTGCATGTTGGGGGTGGGTCGGTGTGTCCTCTAGGGGAAGGACTTTGCATATTTTCTCTATGAGAATTATGTTAATATTTCACCTCCACCCTCTCTCTTACTAGTGGTGGAAGGAGCAACTCTCTCCGGTACTAGTGTATTCCAACTTGAGCAGTCATGTGCAAATGCCATCAAAACTTGAGGCCTTCACTTCTTATGAGGCTGAATTTGCTCGCTTGTGTTTCTGTGTCTGTCATTAAGTTATTGAGGATTCAAAATGCTGAGCTACTACCAGTCCACAAAGCCAGTCACTGTCATGCAGCCTCATGTGACATTGCACATTGAGACTGCATCTGTAGAATCTGAACAGTATGTTGAAATGAACCAAGCGTACAGTGCATCAGACATGATGACATGCAGACCTCATGGAAATGATGGAACCAAGCGTACAGTGCATCAGACATGATGACATGCAGACCTCATGGAAGATGGAACCAAGCGTACAGTGCATCAGACATGATGACATGCAGACCTCATGGAAGATGGAACCAAGCGTACAGTGCATCAGACATGATGACATGCAGACCTCATGGAATATGGGTGGTTCTCCATGTATTCAAATCACAAATTCTGTTTCTTTTCTTTCCATCTTGTACACTTGAGTGACTCTGTATTCTCCACTTGCTGTCATGTTACTTCCATCAGTGCAAAAGGGAAGAATCTGATTTGCTGTGAAGTATCACCAACTTGCTGTACACAGCAGCCATACAGATTTGCAAATCAGTTTGACGACGAACGTCACACTTCCCTTACTAACATGGAAACAGTGCAACCAAGGGAGTAAATTCTGCTGAAAACAGAAAGGTTGTCAAATCTGCATCCCTAATTGTGTGTACTCTTTCTGATATCTAAGAACACAGTCACTTCTGCATATGGCTGACAGTAACAAAACAAGGAAGAAGGAAAGAGCAGGGAAAAAAGAAATGAGCAGTGTTTATAGGTAATACAGATACCTGTATTCCTCAAGGAAAGAGCAGGGAAAAAAAGAAATGAGCACTGTTTCCAGGTAACAAAGATACCTATATTCCTCAAGGAAAGAGCAGGGAGAAAAGAAATGAGCAGTGTTTACAGGTAATACAGATACCTATATTCTCAAGGGAAGAGCAGGGAGAAAAGAAATGAGCAGTGTTTACAGGTAACACAGATACCTATATTCCTCAAGCAAAGAGCAGGGAAAAAAAAAAAAATAAGCAGTGTTTACAGGTAATACAGATACCTATGCTCCTCTTTTGTGTCGGCCAGGAACGGGACATTGAGCTGGAAGAAGGAGATGATTACGTTTTGGACTTGAGAAGTAAGTAATACAGGCGTATGAATATACAGAGCAGCCAATCAATTATAGAAATGTGTACATACAGAGCAGTCAGCAAAATAGAAATGGAAATGTGTGCATACAGAATAGCTGATACGTTATAGAAGCTTGCATGTACATAATGAACAACCAGTAATAGGATGTGTGTATACAGAACAGCAAACTCATATTTAAAATGTGTATACACAATGGCCAACCAGTAGTAGAAATGTGTACAATATTTCTTAGACCCAGACAGTCATAGAAGTATGTGATTACAGACCAGCCAACCAGTAATGAAAATATGTGTACACAAAGCGATCAGCCAGAAATTAAAATGTATGTATACAAGAAGGCAACTAGTTGCAAAAATATGTATGTATATAGAGCAGTCACTCTGTAACAGAAATGTGTACATACAGAGCAGCCAACTAAATAGGCATTGTGTATAAATGAGCAGCTGATCAGCAGTAGGAATATGTGTATACAAAGCAGCCAATCAGTGTTAGAAATGTATGTATACAGAAGGAAAACAAGAAAAAAAATGTGTGTAAAGTAGCCAGCCATGATGAACTCTGTATGCAGGATGGCAAGCCCTAATAGAGATGTATGTTCACAGCTGTATGCAGGATGGCAAGCCCTAATAGAGATGTATGTACACAGCTGTATGCAGGATGGCAAGCCCTAATAGAGATGTATGTTCACAGCTGTATGCAGGATGGCAAGCCCTAATAGAGATGTATGTACACAGCTGTATGCAGGATGGCAAGCCCTAATAGAGATGTATGTTCACAGCTGTATGCAGGATGGCAAGCCCTAATAGAGATGTATGTACACAGCTGTATGCAGGATGGCAAGCCCTAATAGAGATGTATGTTCACAGCTGTATGCAGGATGGCAAGCCCTAATAGAGATGTATGTACACAGCTGTATGCAGGATGGCAAGCCCTAGTAGAGATGTATGTTCACAGCTGTATGCAGGATGGCAAGCCCTAATAGAGATGTATGTTCACAGCTGTATGCAGGATGGCAAGCCCTAATAGAGATGTATGTACACAGCTGTACGCAGGATGGCTAGTCCTCATAGAAATGTATGTGTGCAGCGCATCCAACAGTGATAGTGTGTACAAAGCAGCCAGTCACTATAGAAATGTGTGTACACAGAGCATCAACCTGTGTTAGAAAGATATGTATGTCACAGTGTGGCCAATCAGTAATAGAAATGTGTGTTTACAATGTGGCCAGCAGTAATAGAAATGTGTACACACAGTGGCCAACCAGTAATAGTAGAATCATATGAACACAAGAGTAGCTGTTCAGCAGTAGAAATTTGTGTACACAGTAATAGAAATCTGTATATCAATCCTGAATGTGTTTTGTGCATTGTATGGAATGCGATGGGATATGAGTATAATTTTGATATTAGGTTATCAAACCTATGAAACCTTGTACATTTTCTGTTCTTTGTTAACAGAAGAGTGGGACCTTCCAAATCCAGCTGATAGATATGACAAGATCCCTGAAATTGTGAATGGGAAAAATGTGGCCGATTTTGTGGATCCCAACATTGACGAGGTAGGTTTCTGTGTGTGATTGTTGATTTTATCCGTGTAGATTGAAAGTTCAAGCAACATCAGACAAGGTCATGTTTGATTTTTTTTTTTTTTTTTTTTTTTAAAGTTTGAGTTGTTTCCATCCGCCAGGAACTTGAAGCACTTGTGGACTTGAATTTTTGGTATTTATTCACTATTTACTCATAGTAGCTCAACATCTGTAAATGTTTTCTACGATGTTTTAGCGCCTATTTCTTTTGGGGGTGGGGAGGGGGTGCATTGTAGGTGAACTTGGTGATCAACCAAACACTGAAGTAAATTATGGGATATTGGGTATATATACCATGCATGTGCAGATTATCAATGTAAAATGCAGGTGAAGTGGTGGGTAGGGATATGTGTGTGTTGGAGAAGGAGGATGTTTATCACTGCGTGTATTTGGAGGGTAGTGGGGAGGGGGCAGGGCATGCTTTTTTTGCACCATGTGGTGATTTTAGATAATTTGAAGTGCTCTTGGTAAAGAATTCCTTCCCACACCCCAGCCTGTCCCTCCCTCTTCCATGCAGGACATGCAAAGGACCTTGTGGACTGGATTTAACTCCAACTGTGAAGTAGCAACAGTGGTGACAGAAATTCTGGCAAAGTTATAGAGAACAGTTGCCATGCATGGTGCTATGTGTTCTGGAGAATTTACCAACATGTTTCAATAACAGAATTTGACTTTGTCACAGGTAAACATTGTATTATGCCTTATAGGTAAATGTACGAATGCCAGTGCAACTGAGTCTTAAGTGTTCCAAAAGAATTCAAAATGTTCAAATGAAAATATCCAGATTCTCAAGATAGTGAAGGGGGGGGGGGGGGGGGGGGGGGGCTGTTTTTTTTTTTTTTTTTTTTTTAATATGCTGAACCACCATGTTGTGTGTGTTCAGAAACTGAGCAAACTGCTGGAGGAGGAGAGAGGCTGCGGAGGTAGCAGGTTTCTATGACCTGCCCAGTGACGATGACGATGACAAGGAACTGGAAGCCCAGCTGGCTCGGTCAGTACTCCATGGGTGCAGGTCAACTTTTTAAGCTATACTGAAAAGTTAATTAAGTGACGAGTAGTTAAACCAAGACACCTTGCTTAAAATTCATCAGTTATGTTCCTTTTATCAATTAACCTGTTCACTGCCAGGAACAAGTGCCACTCGTGGTGAAAACCAAAATCACTGCGCCCGTACATGAGTGTGTCTCGCCGTTACTTTGTCACAGGAAGAGGAAAGATCTAAACGGGAGACGACCATCTAAAATCTTTCCACTCTTCCACTGATGTCAAAGAAAGGATTCTTTCCCTTCAAGCGACCGGTCACTGACATATGATATGCCAATTGCGAGTTGAAAGGTAATGGCTGATAACCATATTCCAGATGGCAGCTCAACCAAGCGCTTTGTCGATGCGTCATGTTTTCAAGTGTTACACTGCGTTTGATGCTTTAGATGACATTCTAAGTGATCAAGATAGTGGTGAAGAAGACCTTTGAGGATTGGATCCTGATCCGATGTGGAGGAGATGGATGGGAATCAGCACTATCCACTTTTATCAGAGATACATGCTGGTGATGACGTGGTTTCATTGTTAGTGCACATGACAGCAGTGAAGGAAGCGCCATTAGCAAGGGTGACAAAGCGAAAATAGTGGAACCTGTGCCATGAAAGAGCACTGCACCCCCTCTTGTCGTGAGGGGACGGGGTTGTGGACGGTAGGAGCTCAGAGTGACGGCATGGTGGAGGGCCGGGGGCGTGGCAGGGGCTGGCAGCAACAGAGTGAGCCGCACAGCCCCCCACCTACTGTTGTTTTCACTGAAAATCCTGGTCTGAAAGTCAACTGTGCCAATTTTCGGGCTGTTGACTGGAATTATTTTTTGCTGACCTCATAAATCATCTGGTCGTTCAGACCAACCTTTATGCTGATCAGTATCTGGAAGCATATCCCAATCTTCCAGAGTTATCATGGGCCAACAAGTGGGATAAAGTGGATGGAGCAGAAATGAGGAAGTTTCTGGGCCTGGTTCTACTGATGGGCATTGTGCGCCTGCCTTCCATTGAACTGTGCTGGTACAAGAAGGTGCTGTGCAGAGTTCCAGTCTTCAGTTCCATCATGACCAGAAACCAGTTTCAGGCAAGTAGCTTATTTTTCTTTTTTTGTTTTTTTTTCTTTTTTTTTCTACTTGTTTCTTCATTCCTCCTCTCTATTTATTTTCCATATTTCTCTTCTTCGCCTGTTTCTTACTGAAATCACATAATTATGGCAAATAATGACAGTATGGATAGGTGGGACTCTGTGTGTGTGTGTGTGTGTGTGAGAGAATATGTGTGTGTATTTGTGTGCATGTGTATGTGCATAAGCATTATTTATTTCTGTATGCAAGTTTTCCATACAAGTTTGTTCATTTTGTAAAACACAGAAGCACTCATCCACAGTTTTCTTTGTACAGTTTTTTTTTGTGTTTTTACATTCATGTGTGTGTGATACTGTTAGTGTGTGTTTGTGTATGTGTATACATGTGGGTGTGTGTGTGTGTGTATTTGTGTGCACATGTGCGCTAACCATTATTTATTTCTGTATGCAAGTTTTCTATGCAATGTTGCTCATTTTGTAAAACACAGAAGTACTCGTCCACAGCAGTTTTTTGTTGTTGTTTTTTTTTTAAAGTGAAATTGTGGTGTTCCTATATTCATGTGTGTATGATACAGTTAGTGTGTTTGTGTGTGTGTGTGTGTGTGTGTGCATGTGTGTAGGCTGTTTGTGTGTATGTGTGTGAGTGTGTGTGTGTGCGTGCACCCAGTTGTGGGTCTGCTTACTTATCTTGAAACTTTTATTATTTCAGATTCTTCTTCAGTTACTGCATTTCAACGACAATGCAGCCATGCCAGTGCGAGGTGATCCAGGATACGACTGGCTCTGCAAGATTGCACCCATTCTGGTTCATCTGCATGAAAAGTTTCCAAGAACTTCATTTTTACATCTACAGTGGGTTTTTTTTCCCCCTCACCTGTGCATGTATTCATGATTTTGACAATTCTGTGACGAGACCGAGTGCCATTAGTGAAAGAAGACCAAGTGGAGTGTAACATGAATCCCTGTGTGTGTTTCTTCGAACCACAGTTTGGACAGACAAAAAAAAAACAAAACACACCATCCCCTAAATTATGAAGCAGGGAATGCAGACAACCTGAGGTTTTCATCCTTTGCCATGGATTTAACAATTTGACATGAGCATGCCTAGTACATATATGTAAATGTGTAGTTATGAATAATAAATGTAATCGTTACAATCTGGCAGTGTTTCTTTGAGCATTACTCGGTTGAATGAGCGCGTGAAGAAAAAAAAAAAAAAAAAAAAAAAAAAGAAATAAATAGAGTAAATGTACAAGGAGGTTTTTTTTTTTTTTTTTTTTTTTCCCCTTCCTTCCCCCTTTATTCTTCCTCCCGTTCTCTCATTAATGATTTTTTTTTTCCCCTCTCTCCTTCCCCCTTCCTCCCCCTGCATTTTATTGATCCCTTTCTCATCCTTTCATACCACAATTCCTTCTTTCACACCCATATCCTTACTCTATACAGAAAAATATCAACATGGCAGTATGATACAGAAAAAAAGAAAAAAAAACAAAACAAAACTAACAAAACAACAAAAAAAAAAGTGTACCCCCCCCCCCCCCCCCCCCCCCCCCCCCCCCCCCCCCCCCCCCCCCCCCCCCCCCCCCCCCCCCCCCCCCCCCCCCCCCCCCCCCCCCCCCCCCCCCCCCCCCCCCCCCCCCCCCCCCCCCTTTCCTTCCCTCCACACACGGTATCCCCCCCCCCCAATCTTCTCTCCAGTCAATCAAAAAATCAGTAATCGGTGGCTTTTTCAATTTTCTGACCAGCCATTCATCCATATATATACTTTTCAATTATTCTCATCCTTCAACTCTACACCGTTCCCCCTCTTCCTCATACAGGCTATAAACATTTATTATATTCATTTAGGCAATATATATAACTTGATTTCCATGTGGAAGTATGGTGTTCACTTGAGTTCTAAAAGTCATGCAGTTCAGCAGTCTTTAAACACACACACACACATTCACAGACACGTATTCACCAATTCAGGCATCTGACTTTTGGTTGAACACGAAAACACCAGTTGTCAGTTAAAAGCCTTGTAGACCAACGTCAATATCTTGGTGTATCCTCTTAGTCTAATAGTAATACTCATTTCAGTTTTCAACTAACATCATTAATGACCCAGTTTTAAATACCTATTCGATTTGCTGACTCAGCTTTTCCTAAGTAACACTGTCTATGAGAGGCTTATAAATCATCCATTTTTTATTAAATTTTTCAAAAGATGCACTCACTGAATGACAGTATTTTATTACATCATACCTGTGCTTCAGAGTTCTTTTGAATGCATTAATATTTGGCAAGTTTCTTTGCATTTTACACTTGTAGATATGGAATTTGGCTAATAATATAATTAAGTCTACAGCTTCATCAACTTTATACTGATTATTCCAGCCAAGGAGAACAAAAAACTTCACAAAAGGTTAAATTTTCACAGTGGGGACAATGTTCACTCAACCAAGATCTCAAACTGGCCCAGAAGTTCTTCACCAATGTACAGCTCCAAAAGAGATGAACAATTGTTTTCTTCTTCAATACCACAAAAGGTACATAAAGGTGACTCTGATATTCTGCGCAGATATAAATATCTTTGTGTAGGAAGTAACCTATACAAAAGTCTCAGTTGAAACCACCTTAGTTGATTATCTGGGGTACATTTAAATGGTTTCAGAAAAATTTTTTCCCAAGATAACTGTATATCCATGTAATTCTGTTGCCATTTCTCCACACATGGAGAGAGGAATCATTCTGAGTAAGTGTTTTATATATCATCTTTGAATTCCCATTTTTTATGAGGGACCAAACGTTCGATAAGTCATTCTTTTCATTTTTATTAATCAGAAGTCCGTTTTCTCTTGATACTGCATTATAGCTCTGATAACACCTGCATAAAGCAGAAAGTTTGTTGTTATCTGGGGAAATTTACTTTTGAAATTGTCAAAGCTTAAGAACTTTCCATTACAGTCAACCAAATCACCAATTACTAGAATGTCATTGTCTATCCACTCATTTTGGTGTATGGTTTTTTTTGTCTCGAATGATATTGAGATTATAGTGAATATGTTCTGCCAGAAATTCCTGGGAACTCTGTGGCTTGCATTTGCAGTGTGAGTTTTCTGTAGTGCTTTATAACATCGACCCAGAAATGATTAGTACATCTGCTCATGATTATGTTAGCATATTCACCTCCGAGGGAGGACAGATTTTGCATATCCAAGCATGTACACATCATGACCTTCTGCACCAAAGTTTCCTTGAGGAAGATCCTTCTGAGCCAACTAATTTTCAATGCAGATAAAAAAAATTATAAATATTCAGCATCCTAATACCACCTTTTTCATACTCAGAACAAAAATATGACTTACTGAGCTTGCTGCCTTTTCCACCCCATAGAAATCTATAAAAACAGTTGTTCAGTTCACTAAGAAAATGATCAGTTGGGTCAGGTAGATTTGTCAAGAGATGTACAATTTTAGAGATTGCTAAGGTTTTTTATTACAGTAATTTTACCAAGAGGCGACAGTTGCCTCCTAGACCATGATGATAGCAAACGCTGAATCTCTTCCAGCTTTTTGTTATAGTTGAGAGGGACTATGTCATTGATATTCACTGAGAAGATAATTCCAAGAACTTTAAACACTGGTGGATTCCACTCAAGTTGCATGTGAGGCATGTATTTCAGTCTGGAGTTCTTTCGGCTCCCTATCCAAACCGCCTGAGTTTTGTCTAAATTTATTTTTAAACCTGATATTTGTGTGAAATAGTTCAAAATGTGGATACATTGGTTAAATGATTTTTCGGTTCCATCCAGAAAAAAATTGTGTGTCATCAGCAAACTGTGATAAAATGATATCCACTGCTGCTGTCAAATTAATACCCTTAATGACTTCATTGTTTCTAATTAACAATGACATTATTTCAGCACAGATCAAGTATAAATATGGTGAACACGGATCTCCCTGACGAACTCCTCTTTCAACATTGAACCAACTTGTATAATCCCCATTAACTGTCACACATGCTGAAGTACTATTATAGAATGTTTGTATCCATTTCTTCATTTCTGGTCCAAAGCCAAAAAAATCTAACGCTTTGTGTAAGAAAGACCATGCTATACTGTCAAAGGCTTTTTCAAAGTCTATGATGAGCAACAAACCTGGAATATCATGAGATTCTGTGTAATGAAGAATATCGTACATAAGACGTATATTTTCACCAATATACCGTCCTGGCAAAAATCCCTTCTGACTTTCATGAATGATATCTGGAAGGACTGACTTAAACCTTTGTGCAATGCAAGCTGAAGCAATTTTGTACGAAGTGTTGAGAAGAGTAATTGGCCGCCAATTTTAACATATTTTTTTTGCTTACCCTCTTTTGGGATACAGGTTATTATACCTCTTCTCTGCGTAACTGACATTTGACCATTCCTGAAGCCATCATTGATAGAACGTACCAAGAAGGTGCCAAGGTCAGACCAAAAGAATTTAAAGAATTCTATGCTAAAACCGTCTGAGCCGGGGCTTTTGTCATTGTCCATTTTCTTAAGAGCTATGAGGGCCTCTCCAACTGAAATGGCACCCTCAATTGACAAACTTGCTTCTGCTGTTAACTTAGGCCCATCTATCACTGTTGTTAGGTCAACATTAAGAAGTTCATTTTCTTTGGATTTGTATAAATTTTCATAAAATAATTTAACCTCATTCTTAATTGCACTGTGTTCTGTAATTATTTCTCCTCTATCGTCTTCTAAATTATACATACATTTATCAACAAAGTGCCTTTTTCCAATCCACAAAAGTATTTTGAGTTTTTTTCACCTTCTTGTATCCATTTTGCTTTAGACCTTACAATCATACCATCCACTTTCTTTTTTCGGAGGGTTTCAAACATGTTTTTCTTCCTTTCAAGCTCATTTACAATAGTTTCACATCCATTCTCTGCCATCTCTGATTCCATTTCAGATATTTCCTTTGTTAGTGCCTCCTCTATGCTTTTTTTTTTTTTTTTTCTTTTTATACACAGCATAGGATATCGATTTACCTCTTATTTCTAGCAGTAACATTTCAAAAAATAACTGATCGCTAATACTTAACTGTAAGTCCTCATTTGGAATACTTTCAATATTGTCTTTATTATATACCATTAAACTATACTGTTTTTTAAACTTCTAACAGAGTGTTTTTTTATAGTAGCCACGTACTCTTTATCTTTCAGTAATGAATTATTGAATTTCCCATAGCCTCTGTGTTTCTTTTTTATTTCTGTTTTGAAATCCAGGGTAACTATAGAGTGGTCTGAACGATAGCCTGTTTTAATTCCAGCATTTTTTATATCAAGCATTAGGTGGTTTGAGATTAAAAAATAGTCAAGTCTACCCCGCTGAGAAGAATTGAACCTTCTCCATGTATACTGTTTCTTATCTGGGTGCAGCTCCCTCCATACATCCACCATATTATATGTATCCATTATATCATGCAACATCTGACGTGATCTTCGACGGCCCACCTGCCTGTATCTAAAGGTATCTTGCTCAGGATTCAGTGCAACATTCCAGTCCCCCCCAACAATGACATGCTCATTTCCTACCTATCAATTTCTATCATAATGTTTTCAAAAAAACTGAGGGGTGTCATTTTCACTTGGTCCATAGATATTTACCAATGTCATTCTTTTGCCTAATAATTCAATATCAAGAATGATATAACAACCTTGTGTATCCCGAACCACATTATGTAATTTATATTCAAATTTATTGGTAAAAAAAACAAATTTTTTTTTCACCTTTTTTTTTTTTTTTCATAGTTGTCATTTTGAACATTATACTTACAGTGATGTTGAGTAAACACTAACATGTTTTTGTCAAGTGTTTTACAGGTTTTATGTGTTGTAACATGTGTATGTGCTCAGAGAAACTGTTTTTTTTTTTTTTGTTTGTAAAACCCCCATTCATGATATCCCCGTCCATGCCCTAGTGGCCAAGAAAATTGTTCTTAGATAGCATCATGGCTTGGAGTATAAGGAAAGATAAGCCATAAAATCCATTCATATGTCAAAACACCAAAAGGTATTTTTGCTATATTTAGTGGGCTTTTATGTGCTGAATTGTTCTAAAACTCTCAAATTGAAAACAAGACAACTGTTTTATCACATGTTATTAGTGTGCACTATCATTGTTACCAACAAAATCAAATTAGAATAATATGAAATTGTAGAGAAGGGTGTAAAGAAAGTAATTCACAAAAAGTCAATAAATGGATGAATAATACACATGTTAGTGAACATACCGTAAAAAGCAGTTATGCCCCTTTTTTACCTAGAAAATAGTACCACCAATTATGAGCAGATTGTCATGACGAATAACATTCCTTGGGATTTATATGAATGTCGTGTGTCAGTGCTGATGTTGAATAAATAGGAAGACCACTTTTTCGGTGTTTTGACTGATTTTATATGGTGCAATGTTTTTTTTTTTGTATACTCAAACTTTTGTTTGTTTTGTTTTGTTTTTTTTGTAAAACCACCATTTACTATATCCCTGTCCATGCCCTAATGGCCTAGAAAATTAGATATTCTTCACACACACACACACACACACACATATATATATATATATATATATATATATCATAATTTAGGGTGTAAGGAAAATCATATGTCAACAAATAAATAAGCAGTGATGGAGGTACTGAACCTACCCCAAATAGTAAAATTATGCCCCTTTCTAGTAGAATTGAGGTACCCCCAGTAACAGATCATTACACAGAGGGACATTTATTGAGAACAATATGAATCCCAGGTGTTTGTAATGTTGTTGAGCAAACACCAAAAGGTATTTTACTGTGTTTAGTGGGATTTTATGTGCTGAATTGTTCTAAAACTCTCAAATTGAAAACAAAACAAAAACTTTTTATCACATGGTATTAGTGTGCACTATTGTTATAACCTACAAAATCAAATTAGAATGACATTGAATTGTAGAGAAAGGTATGAGGAAGTAATTCACAAAAAAAATCAAAGAAATAACTAAATAAATGGATGAGTAATGCTCATGTTAGTTAACATATCGTAAAAAGCATAATTATGCCCCATTTTACCTAGAAAATAGTACTCTCAATAATGAGCATCGTCATCAAGAATAACATTCCTTGGGATTTATATGATGTCATGTGTTAGTGCTGATGTTGAATAAATAGGAGGACCACTTTTTCAGTGTTTTGACTGATGTTGTTTGGTGCAGTGTGTAGAATTGGTAAAATTTGTATGATTTTGTCAATTTCTGCTAAACTAATTATAACATAATCAAATTATTTTGACAGGACATTGTAGACAAATGTATAACAAAACATGCCAAAAATCAGAGAGATCTGTCAAGAAATAAGTGAGTAGTAACCATTGTACCGAGTCTACCCAAAAAAGGTGAATTTGGCATACAGTTATTCAAATGTGCTGTTATACTGTGGCAGAGAAGGGGTTAAAAGTATTACATATAGAAAACATACTTGAAAAGAATAGCAGTTTGGAAATGATGTGTGTTTCCATGCCAAGCATGCATTGTTGAACATGAAGAAATTGATTGACCATGAATCCTTTTTTCTTTTTGATATTGGATTATCTATGCTGGAAGACTTGATGCAAAGTATTCTGTTTTTGTCCTTTAGTTTTCTTGGTGTGTATGACTATTAGCATTGTTCCAAGAAGCCCGATACTCTACAACGTTCCATGAAGACCTTCGAGTCACAAAAAAACAAACAAACAAAATAAGAAATGGAGTTGTCAAATTTAAATAGGTGTCTAAATGTTTCAAAGTAGAATTCAAAACATGAAAAAAATATGAATATAACTTAACATGATTTATTTTGTAATGCCATTGCTGTTTGTTTTTGTTCATATTTTGTTTCAGTCTTCTGTTCATGATTGCATCATGATTGTGTTGCTATTTACCTTGGCATTGTTAGTTCATAAGTACTTGGTATTTACCCTGGCGTGTGTGTGTGATAATATGCTGCTGTTGAGTCTTTTGTTCATGATCATATTGCTATGAACTTGAGCCAAGTTTATTTTGTTAATATTATGATTTTTGTTTTTGTGAAGGAAAATGGTATGCATGGGAGATGGATCTATATGTGTAATGTTAATGTAGGACAGATTCAGTTAACCCATTGACTGCCCTTGCACGAACGGTGTTCGAGGTGGTTTCTGGAAGGCTGTGTGCTGCATATCGAACGCCATTCAAACGTAATTTCATCATCAAAATTTGGCGATTTTAAGAAGGGAGGCAAGGAGAAAAAAAGGTTTAAATGGTTGTAGGGACCCGTAAAGATGGTTTCTTCCCTTTCACGGGTTGCTGACTGACTGGCTCGCGTCCATTCAGACGATACACATCGGCAGGGTTCAGCCGAGTCATTTTCAGTTCAAGATGGCAAGTAGAGCAGGCAGTTCATTCAGGCACGTGCCGTTTTCAAATGATCTAATGCTCTTGAAGTGGTTCAAGAAGTTATCTGAGACCAGAAAGCGATGATGAAGACTTCAGAGAAATGGAACAAAGCGATTCGGAGGAGAAAGAGAGCAGCCACAATCAACACCACCCTTTGCTATCGGAGATTGTGTTGATGACGAAGCTGTTCCCCGACTTCGAACCAAGCGATACTGGCGAAAGTGGGGCTGAATCAGAGAGTGACGAACGGATTCCGTCTATGTCAGCTGCCCCCTCCCTCCTTTCGTGAGAAGTGGGTGGGGAGTCGAGGAAGGGGAGGGGGTTCAGGACAACAGTGAGGGTCCAGTGTGAGGGGGCGTGGCAGAGGAAGAGAGCAAGCTTTATCAGGACTAGAGTGTCTCTTATGATATGGGTTGCTAAATATTTTATGCATTGTCAGGCTTTATTGTGAATACAGATGTTTGTCCTGAAGTTCAAAGGATACTAACACCAGTTTTTGTGGTATTTCATTGTGATTTTAATGCTGTAGTTTTGTTTATGTTCTGAAAGTGTCTGTTTTTTTCGAACAAAACATTCATCATTATATATATTTTGGTCTGCTCATTGCAAACAAAATCAAACTATTGTGATATCTGGCTGTAGCCAAGGATACAACAAGAAAATTTCCCAAGTATCTAAGATACGCCAGGAATTGAAGAGCAGTGGGCATATTAGTGAACCTACCTAAGAAAACAAAATTGTGTCCCTTGATTTTTGGATGTACTGTACCCCAGAAATACGTGGATTTATCATCTAAAACAATTATGGGTTGTAAATTCACTACCAGATATTTACACAGGTGTTCAGTAAACATGAAAACCACTTTTTGCTGGTTTGTATGTTTTTTTGCTGCTGGGGGTTTTGTATGCTTGCAAAGTATAATTTTTTTTTTTTTAAAGTTGAATTATAAGATTATTCATTATACTCGGAATGAACAAAATCAAATATTATTTGCAGATATTATAGCCCTGGGCATAAAAAGAAAACATGCCAAAAATCTAAGAGATATCTCCACAAATAAATGAGCACTGATCAAATTAGTGAACCTACTGCAAAAAGTCAAATTTTGTTCTGGCACACAGAAGTACAAAACTGATACAAAATAGTGGCAGTCAAGGGTTAAGCATTATTTTCATGTCTCTTTTGACTGTTAGTGGTCACACAGTTAGCAGTGGGTTTGTTCATTGATACATGTTATAAATCATGAGCATCAGCATGCCTTGTTGAATGATGATGAAAGTGGGTGTCCATCTTGTTTAGAATTCAGGAGAAGCAAAAGCTGAAACGCTTGGAAGCCATTGACAAGAGAAACAACATAGATCAATGTTGCCACGATCCGCCAGCCTGGCCGCTGTGAGTTGTCTCCTTTGTTGATAGCTTCTCTCTTTGTGCATCCTTTACCCTGTCAGTTTGTTTTTATAGTGGATGTGACTGTGTGTGTAAACTGCCTCATGCTCTCTGTTCACATCCTACTTGTGCTAATGTAGAGCTCATCTTAAATTGCAAGTTCCCCTTCCCTTCCATCCAGTACGCCAGCTTCTGAAAGAATATTATTCCAACAATTTATTAACTTTTTTTTTACTAGCACTAGCTTGTCTTTTTAGATGGTGTGTCGTTTTGATTTCTCTCTTTCACAGTGATGATAGGAAAGCAAGTCACTTATGTGTGTATTCATTCTGTTTCCATTCGACAAGGCACAAGCAGAAAATCAAACAAGGTGTCAACCAGAAAACTAACAATAATCATTTGTCACATTTACAAGCTGTTATTAGAAAGATGACGTGGCATCGTCACATCAGTGGGTGGCTGACAACAGAATGTCCCAAGCTTTTCTTTCTTTTAAGCCTGTTGCTCCTGATTGTGGATGGCTCTGGGGCCGTGGAGAAGGGGAGCAGACCTGGTGCACATGAGGGTTTGAACTGGAGACATGATTTGTGAAGAATGGAAAGGACTATTGCATAACTGATGAAAAATTGGAAGTATTTTACAAACAGACATAAACAGCATGTCACATTTCAAAATGACAAGTCAAAAAGGGTAGAGAGTAGGGTCATTTGGTACCTTCCCTTCCTATTGGGTTGCAGCGAGGACGGAAACGGAAGAGGGAGGAGTCCGCTGGACCATCCTCGGAATCAGCAGAAGGTCGCCAGTCTTCATTGTCACGGGTACGCAGTGTCGTTGCCACCTCTCGCACCCGAAGCCAAACAAGAGATAGATCGGGACTTCGGGATGAACAGGTAAGTGGGAAGATACATAGTAAGGCTGTGTTAGTAACGTTTTTTTTTTTAAAAAAATCGTCGATATTTAATTAAAATTCAATGTGATTATGCGAAGTATATCAGCACTTGGAGGTTGTGACTTGGAAATACCAGCAGGGATTTGGGCAATATCCTTAAATTTTCAGAATACAAAGTTTTCTCATTCTTGCAACCTATTGGTCTTCTTTATTTTCTGAATTATTTCATGTCTGATTGTTGAATTTCTTAGTATGGCCAGTCTCGCAGCTGTCCAGATTCTCAACACCTAGAATATAGACAGTGATGCATGATGATGACATTTGTAATTTTCACTATCCAGCTCAGTAATAGACCAGTTTACCTGGGCCATTTAAGTGTTCCAGTGTAGTAGCAATACAGTATTAGCAAAACAAAAAAAAAGCAAACAAAAAACTGGTAATCGGGCTTGTGGAATGGTAACATTGATAGTGTCTCATTGTATGATTTAGTACTGTAGCACCAACTCCCACATAGCGTAACAGCATCTTTTCCCCGAGTCCTGCTCTCGGACTACATGCTGTTCAAACAATGGAGCAGTTGCAGTCTACCTGTCCCCTGAGGGGAAAGAAGTAACCAGCAAAATAAAAAAAGTGTGGTGAGAGCCGTTTTCAGTCTTCCAAAGTATGCCAGTTGGACACACATCTGCCAGATGTCATCCTGGAGATATCTTTCTAGGTCTGATTCATTCTTGTGAATTTGCTGCTCTAGCTGCAAACCCGCCACACACTCATGGCTTAGCAGAGGTGGTGAACATAATGGACTACTCAGCATGCAGTGATGTCTCTTTGATGAAGTAAACGTGGCACAGCGTTAAATGTCACCTTTCCCCTTTGCAGTCATATCTTCTGTGCCCCTTCAGTGGCATTACATCCATGGCGCTCATTACGGCTCCCCGTCCACAGCCACAACCCGGCATATAGCCCTGGCAATCCAAGCCACAAATGCCAAGTTGTCGTGATGCACCCCCCACCCCCCCACCAGAGGAGGACACTGCACTGCTGCTGTATCACTTTACAGGTGACAGTGGTGCCTGTTCTCACCTGCAGCATACAGGACAGCACCTACTAAGCCCCTCCTGATCAACAGTCATTGTTTAGTAACAAAGCCAATATGAGTGAGCTTCCTACAAGAGGGTGCAACCATGCCCATGTCTGTCCAATGACAGTCCACAGGAATTTGCCAGTTTGGTGACCCAACAGAACCAGATTGAGGGCATAGATATGAAGAGGAAATCAAAACCGAGGCACCGTTAGAACTGGGATGAAGATGAGACTGAGGCTAAGGATTTCCATTCTGGTCTCCAGACTGTATGACAGGGCTGTACTCTGCACTTACTTTTATATTGTATCCTGGCATCAGTGAGGCCACAAGATGGAGATACCTGCAAGGCTGGCCAAGCAGTCTGAGTAACACACTCCGAGACGCACCCATTAAGTGGATGAAACTTGACTGTGTGGTTCTAAACTTCCCATTTGAGTCCAGAGGAAAGTTGAGCCTAATCAGAGGAAGTTTATATTATCAGCTTCCCTGCCTAAAAACACATGTGAACAGACTAGTTATCGAGTCTGGCATAATTATAAAAACAGCAAGGGTAAATAGGTCCAGTGCACTGCTAGTTATGGAGTCTGGCATAATTGTAAAAACAGCAAGGGTAAATAGGTCCAGTGCACTGCTAGTTATGGAGTCTGGCATAATTATAAAAACAGCAAGGGTTAATAGGTCCAGTGCACTGCTAGTTATACAGTCTGGGGAAGTTTTGAAAACAGCAAGGGTTAATAGGTCCAGTGCACGGCTAGTTATTGAGTCTGGCATAATTGTGAAAACAGCAAGGGTAAATAGGTTCAGTGCCATGGAAATGGTTCCATTGTATCCTGAATAATATGCGACTTTTTCATGATCAGCATTTTAAAAATAACCACACACACCTTTATAATTAGGGTGTTTGTTAACCTCAAGATGTAAAACTTCATTGTTTTCAGATTGTTAACCTCAAGATGTAAAACTTCATTGTTTTCAGATTGTTAACCTCAAGATGTAAAACTTCATTGTTTTCAGATTGTTAACCTCAAGATATAAAACTTCAGTTTTCAGATTGTTTGGAAAGGTGTACGATGTGTAACAAGGGGGGGAAAAGTCACCAGCCATGAAATATTAATTGCAGAGCTCTCTCTTCTGTGTTTATAGGGTGATCTCATTGGATCCATTATCATGGCAGTGATCATTTAGTGTAGAGAAGTATCCATATAAAAGGTGTCTCCGTATGCATCAATATGTATACA
The DNA here is from genome assembly GCA_016801955.1 of Conus betulinus. Taxonomy (NCBI): domain Eukaryota; kingdom Metazoa; phylum Mollusca; class Gastropoda; order Neogastropoda; family Conidae; genus Conus; species Conus betulinus. The sequence goes on from JADBJO010002070.1 coordinate 52,217, forward strand.
CACATGTATGTCATATGGATCTTGTTTGCTGAAAGATAGAAAGAAGTATAATTCATGGGTGAAACCGGAGAAAAATTGAAAAACTGAAAGGTTGGGGTCCAAGGACTGCCAAGGCCCCTAGCGAGGTCCAGGGGCAGTACCCCTGGTGGGGAACCAGGGAGCCTTGCCCTTCGGCTGAAATTGATGTTTTGAAAAATTCAGACAGTTTTTGTGGCCTCTGGTGAAAGGAAATTTGGAACCGAGGCCTTGTTTGAAACATATGTATTGCTTATATGTGAACAAAAGTTGTCATTTTAAATCAAAAAAAAAAAAAGAAAGAAAAAACTTATCCCCCCAAAAACCAGCATGGTTGGTGCCTTGGACATAGATAGGAAGCAAGGGTATCAAGATCACAAATCTGTGCATTTTCTAAGGTCTTAATAGAGTTTCCACTGTACTTCCAAAACTAACCCATTTTATTACACGGAAGGAATAGAACCTTCAGTAGTTTTCCCCATCCTTTTTCCAGAAAACCCTCATATTTCTTTTTTCTTTTTTTTTTTTTTAATATTTTTTTTCATACTATCATGTCTCTCTCTCTCTCTCTGCTGCCTTACATTCTTCATTTGTGTGTGTGTGCGTGCGTGTCACTAGGGGGAAGGGGAGGCACGGCGCATGGAGGGCTGCTGAAAAAGATCTTACTGAAATTCTTGCCTTCATGCGTTTAATATGGTCTGGGACTTCTGGCATGCTTTGCTAGCTGAGATTTTCCATTGGATCCATACTTGAGGTCCAAGTTGCACATGCGGCAAAATGCTAAATGCTACACCAGGTTTGTTTGTTTTCAAACACCAAACATGATGTTGTCGTTTATCATCATCTATTTCGTTCAGTCAAGCCCATTGCCACTTATTATTAAAGATGCCAGTGTCGATCTCCTCAACTGAATCACATCCTTTAGATAGGACATTCTCAGGGTTTCCAACGAACTCCAAACTCGAAATCTAGATTTCGGCAAATGGTGCTTTATCTTTGTTCCTAAAATAAAGGCCCCTGGTAGGGCTTCCCATGTCAGACAGGCTAAGGGTGAGGATCCTGACTAATAGTAACCTGCCTTTCTCCTTTTCTTGTTTTCTGCCTTTCTTATTTGGCTCTTTTCTATCTTCGTCTCCCCTTCAAGTCTTCTTTCCCACACTCTTTTTCTCTCTGTGGTCTTCCTAAGATCCGCCGCGTTTGCCGTGCGGTGCGACCTGTGACGGAGGGGGATGAGATCCTGGTGATTGAGAGGGCCAACGCCCTCAACACATTACTTTGGCTCGGACCTCTCCTAGACAGGAGGCACACATGGGCCTGTGTGTGTCAACCGGCTTCCCCTGCATGGGGTTAGGTCAAACAGGCAGTCGCCCAGCTGGCCAAGGTAACCCCTGCAGTGCTCAGTTCTCTGTTCCTGGGAGCTGGGCATAATCGGGGGGGATAGGGTAAGTTGGCGCTGCTTTGTTGTATATCCCTCCTGAAACCTGGAAGGGGTCCAAGACAAGAGTTTCTTGGCCCTGGCCCCTAAGTTGGACTCGATGGTGGGTGGGTAGGGTAGGGACGAATTCCTAAATCATATACCATGGCCTCCAATTCAAAACTCCCTTCCAAACGGAGAAAGAGAGACAAAGAGAGATCAGATGGTGATCATGATTCTGACTCGGACTCAGAAATCCGAACAGAGTCTGGATCTTGGCCTTCGGGGTTGGTGGTGGAGGGTGCCGATGTAGACAAATCTTTGTCTGCACTCAGCCCCTTTGCAGTCCAAAAAGGTTTTAGTCGTCTGTCAGGAAACCTAAAATCAATCAAACGTCTGAGAAATGGCTCATTTCTGGTGGAATGTGGTACAAAATGTCACTCAGATCGGCTCCTGAAATCTACAACTCTTGTTGACCGAAAAATCAAGGTGTCACCTCACAAGAACCTGAATTCTTCAAAGGGGGTCATTCGCTGCCCAGACTTGAAAGGAGTATCGGAGGATGAGATAAGGTTCGAACTGAAATCCCAGGGAGTCATGGATGTGCAAAGAGTCACAATTCGTAAGGGTTCTGAAAAAGTGCCAACAAATACCCTCTTTCTGACCTTCTGCACCCCTTCGCTGCCACAGTCTATCAAGGTAGGCTATTTGAACGTCAAGGTTAGCCTGTATGTTCCATCCCCGATGCGTTGTTTTCCGGTGCCAGAAGTTTGGCCATGTGCGGGATCGATGCTCTGGAGAGATTTGTGGCGTCTGCTGCCAACCGAGCCCACGAGATGCCGTGCGTTCATCCGGCGCGTTGTGCAAAACTGCGGAGGCGGCCACCCTCCTCCTCTAGAGAGTGTCCGGTTTGGCGCCAGGAAAGTAGTATCCAAAGGGTGAAGACGGAAAGAAGGATTCCATTCCACTAGGCAAAAAGGTTGGTTCTGGCAGTCCGCCGCATCTGAACAAGTCCTACTCTCAGGTTGTGAAACAAGTTTTCTACAGTATCTGTCTCCTGTCAGACACCTTTTGTTTTTCCAAGACTCTGCAATCGAAACCATCTGCCCCCAGCAGAGGCAAGAAATCCGCTACCCCTGTGATAAACTCCCTTAGTGGTGGCGTAAAACCTGCTGCCTCCCATTCTGCCCAGCAGACACAGGTTGGGAGACCCTCTGCTTTAACAGCTCCCCTTCCCCCCAAAAAAAACCCTGTTCCTCCCAGGGGCACTCGCGCGCCCCCAAGCGGTGCCTCATCAAGGCACGATCCCAGGGAAGCCCTCTGGTATAGAGGTCATTGAGGTGGATTGCCCATCATCTGCCTCCGGAGTTTCCAAGGAAAAAAAAAAAGTCCAGAGAAAAGACATTCAAGTTTGGAAACATGCAATCCATATTCTCCTTTGCAGTCGGATGATGATGAGACGGTAATGGACTGAGAAGTCTGTTGGCATCTCTCCATCCTCATGGATTCAATATCTCACTGGAACATTCGAGGTTTGAATTCTAATTTGAAGAGCTGCAGCTCCTCTGTCAACATTTAAAACCTGCTGTCTTAGCTCTTCAAGAGACTGATATGCTCTGACAAATCTTTTTCTTTATCGGGTTTTAAATGTTCTTTCTAAACCAGCACAGCCTTCTGCAGTTGGAGTGACGGGTGGTGTGTCGTTGCTTATCCACAAATCTCTTCTGTTTAGCCCTGTCTACCTCAGTTCTCCCTTCCAAGCTTTAGCTGCCAGAGTCTCTCTGCATAAAACAGTCACTATTTGTTGTCTATATCTGCCTCCTTCTGTATCCATCAGTCGACAAGAACTGGTCAGCCTGATTGAGGAGCTTCTACGACCTTTTTTGCTGTTGGGCGATTTCAATGGGCACAATCCTCTTTGGGTAGCGTTGATACTTCGTCTAGAGGTCTCCTTCTGGAAAACGTCTTCTCAGAGCTTGACCTGTTGTCTTAATGATGGATCTCCAACCTTCCTCCACTCTGCTACTGGTGCTCTCTCATGTTTGGATCTGTCAGTGTGCGACCCCTCGCTGGTCCTGGACTATGAGTGGTCGGCACTTGACGATCTGCATGGGAGTGACCATTTTCCAATTGTTCTAAAATCCAAAGTAACTGAAAGCCGCACTGTTCCAGAACATCTAAATTTCAACAAGGCGAACTGGGATCTTTTTGCAGGAACTGTCCGTGGGGAACTCACAGAGGAAGTTCTACAAAGTCCGGATCCCGCAGAAACGGTTTCCAATATCCTCATAAAATGCGCCAAGGCCTCCATTCCAACTTCCTCAAACAAACCCCAAATGCCAAAGGCACCCTGGTTTAATTCGGACTGCCAACAAATCTCAAAAGTATGTAAACGGGCTCAGCGTCAGGTATACCAACGACCCTCTGGTCCTAACGCCCGAGCCCATCAGAAACTCCGTGCTAAATCGAGACATACTTTCAAAATCAGTAAACGTCAGTCTTGGAGAAACTTCTGCTCCGGGCTGACATCTAAAACTTCAAAGAAAAAAGTTTGGAACATCATCAGAAAAATCAAAGGGAAGAACACCAACCCCTCCATTCATCACCTGAAACTTGCCAATGCTTTGATCACTGACAAACAACCTGTTGCCAATCTGTTGGCCTCCACCATCCAGCAGAACTCCTCATCTTTAAATAAATCTGCAGCCTTTTTAAGAAAAAAGCAAATTAGAGCGAAATCTTCATACAATTTCACATCAGACAACTCTGAAGCTTACAATCTGCCTTTCTCGATTAGCGAACTAAAATCAGCTTTGCAAACCTGCAATGACTCTGCCCCTGGTCTGGATGACATTCATTATCAGGTTTTGAAACACCTTCCAGAAAGCTGTCTCCAGACCCTTCTCAAAGTCTATAACCATATCTGGACCACAGGGTGCTTTCCGCCCTCCTGGCGGAAAGCCCTGATCATTCCAATCCCCAAACCTGGAAAGGACCCCACCAACCATCAAATTATTGCCCAATAGCTCTGACCAGCTGCCTGTGTAAGCTGATGGAAAAGATGGTCAACTCCCGTCTGATGTGGAAGCTGGAAACCGATGGCCTTTTGGCCAGTGTACAGTGCGGGTTCCGCAAGTACCACTCGACAGTTGACCATTTAATCCGTCTAGAAACCACCATCCGCAACGCCTTTGTCAATAAGCAGCACGTGGTCGCTATCTTTTTCGACCTAGAAAAAGCGTATGACACCACGTGGAAATCAGGAATCTTATGGATTTGCATAAACTTGGTTTTCGTGGTTATCTGCCTATGTTTATCGAAAACTTTATGGCTGATCGACAGTTCCAGGTGCGTGTTGGCACCACACTCTCGGACGTCCATGGGCAGGAGTTGGGTGTACCTCAGGGGAGCATCCTTTCTCCTGCCCTTTTCAGCATTAAGATCAACGACATCGTGAAATCGGTAAGCCAGGGCTCCGAGTCTTCTTTGTTCGTTGACGACTTCGCGCTGTACGCAGTTGGAGCTTCTTACGCCAGCGTACAGCATCGACTCCAACTTTGTGTCAACAGGATTCAACAGCGGGCGAGGGAAAACGGGTTTACCTTTTCACGTACAAAAACCCAGTCAATCCATTTTCACAATTTTCGTCAATTTTTAGCTGATCCTGAAATTCTTCTGGATAAGTCCACTATTCCAGCTGTTAAGGAAGCTAAATTTCTGGGGGTTATTTTTGATAAAAAAAACTGAACTTTCTCAGCCATCTTAAAAACCTCAAAACTTCTTGCCAGAAAGCTCTGAATATTCTACGGGTCGTAGCACACACTGACTGGGGCGTTGATAAGAAAACTTTGCTGCACCTCTACAGAGCCCTGGTCCGTTCCAAACTGGACTATGGTTGTGCGGTGTACGGCTCTGCAAGACCGTCTTACCTCAAACTCAGACCCTATCCACCATCAAGGTCTCTGTCTGGAGCATTCCGCACCCACCCCTGTGTACAGCCTGTACGCAGAGGCAGGTGAACCCTCACTGTCCAACCGCAGGTTGAAACTATCTTTGAACTACTATATCAGACTGTTCTCTGAACCGGAAAAACCTGCCTATGACTGTGTTTTGACCCTCAGTTCCAAGCAAAATTCGCAAACAAGCCTACCTGTATTCCGTCGTTTGGCCTTCGTATGCAGCCTCACGCACGGAATGCAGGTCTAGACCTAGGAGTTGTGTCTGATTTTTCCAAGTTTCCAGATGAGCCTCTGTGGACCTTTTTTCACACACCAGAGATTCGTTTTGATCTTGCAGCTTTTCGCAAAGAGTCCACCAGCTCTCTGGCATACAAGGCGTTGTATGCTGAGCTGAGTTCAAAACTCCCATCCTATCAGAAAATTTTCACTGACGGTTCCAAGTCTGAAGATGGAGTGGCCTGTGCAGCCTACTGCCCTGGTGCTCCTTCTCAAATACTGTTAGAACATATTCCTTCAGACGCTTCTGCTTACTCTGCTGAAGTTACGGCTCTGGTTCTGGCACCAAGAATAATCTCACGGTCTCCAAAGAGGGACTTTCTGGTTTTGTCGGATTCGCCGTCGGCTTTGGAGGCCATATCTGGCCGCAACCTTCAGCACCCCGAACTTTTACACTTTTGTGACCTTTTTACCAAGTTGACAGCGGAGGGTTACAACATTATTCTGGCTTGGGTTCCTGGTCATGTTGGCATCGGAGGGAACGAAATGGTGGATCGTTTGGCCAAGAATGCCACAAGAGAGAAACTGTCAAACACACCTATCCCCTGCTCAGATTTGAAACCCAAAATTAACGATTATGTCAGAGACCTCTGGCAGGAGGATTGGAATACACAGACGGATAACAAACTCTTTCAGATCCGTCCAAACCTAAAGGAGTTCCTCTCATCTTCGTCTGGTGGTCGTAAAGAAGAAAAACAGTTTGTGCCGGTTGCACACCGGCCATTCGTATTTTACCCATTCGTACCTTTTAAAGAGTGAAGAAGCTCCTTGGTGCATTCCGTGTCATGTGCCACTCACAATGAAACATTCTTTTAGAGTGTTGGGATTTGCACGATGTGAGACAAGCATTTTACAGCAGATTCCATGAAAACCTTGTTCAGAGATGTCCCGCCTGACGCGATCTTTGAGTTCTTGAAAGAGGTTAACATTTTTCATCGGATCTGAGATTTTACAGTGGAAAGATTTTTAGCGAAGTTTTGGATGAGATTTTAGACAATGTCTTTTAAAGAATTGTGTGGATGAATGACTTGTGAGTTGATTTTAACGTGGTGGCAGCCCTGATATGGCCCTTTGCGGTCGGCTGGGCTATAAGCAACATTATCTTATCTTATCTATCTCCCTAAAATAAAGAGTACTTCCGAATCAGCACTTCTGTTTTATGGTAAGATCCACTCGATACGTAATTTGCGCAATTTTAGAGACCGTTTTGAAAAACTTTTTCTTTCTTTTCAGATTTACCAAAAACAGAAAATTCCATCTCGAATAATTTCATAAAACAGATTCTGTCCTCAGACTGAAGAAGTTTCACCCATGATAATTATAGATGATGGCCATGAACATGAAGTACCCTCCACCCCCTTCTTCAACTCACAGTTACCAAAATGTGCTCTCACTGCTCCCCCACTCTTGCAGCATATTGTGTTCTCCGACATGTTCTAATGTTGTTCACATCGCCATGTTTTATTCGCACTTTTTCTCTCTCTCTCTCTCTCTTTTTTCCTTTCCAAACAGCATCACGCTAAAGAAGTCTTCAGTTTTTTTTTTTTTTTTTTTTTCCCTCTCCCCCCAATGTGTCGTGTTAGATACAATGTCCTATGTTTTGACTTATAAGGAAGATTGTCGAGCACATCGGATTTCTCTGCTTCCCGAGAATTTTGTTGTTGTGAATTTGAAATTAAAGTTCACAGTGTAGTTGCGAGTCCAAACTTGACAGCGCATGTTGGAGAAAAAGCCCTTACTTCATGATTGATTTGTTGCCATTTTCTTTGCTCAACAGATGGTGACAAAGGCGAGGAAGATCTCGCGCAAAAGCCCAAAAGCCACGCAATCATGAGGCCAAGAAGGGAGAGGGTGACCGCGTCATCCTGAACATGAAACCTAAACACCTGTTCTCTGGCAAACGCAAGCAGGGCAAGACCAGCAGAAGATAGAAATAGCCAGAAAAATCAGACAGTTTGGGTGTCTGGAAAATAAAATCAGACAATTAGGGTGTCTGGAAACCCAGGGTTAGGAATCAAGACTCCTGTGATTTCTGTGGCACTGTGATGAAAACATCTTACTATTTGTTGGCTTGATGAATGGGGTTTGTTTTAATGTCAGCAATCAGTGCATTAGGAGAAATGTGAAGTTTTAACATCCAGCAATCAGTGCACTAGGAGAAATGTGAAGTTTAATATCCACAAGCAGTGCACTTGGAGAAATGTGAAGTTTAACATCCACAAGCAGTGCACAAGGAGAAATGTGTTTAACATCCACAAGCAGTGCACTAGGAGAAATGTGAAGTTTAACATCCACAAGCAGTGCACTAGGAGAAATGTGGAGTTTTATCAAATTAGGACAGATGGCAACCCATGCTAGACTGGCTAAAGTAAGTATGCAAGACTATTTAAAACATTTTATGGAAAAATTTTATGGGAAGTCGGACCCGTATTGAAAACACGAAGAAAAAGTAGCACCCAGTGCCAAGCCAGTGGGCCTGAAGTGCTGTGTGGTGAAGAAAATGCTGGAGATGTATGAATGTTGTGTACTTGCAACCAGGCTCCACAGTCATTCACAGGTTTACTCTTTTTCAGACCTACGTTTTGCCCTAGCATACATATCATACCAGGCGAAGTCAATTTTTGTCAAAAAAGTTGTAAAGTAAGTTCATACAGAAAATTTTCCACAAGTGCATACACAAGTCACTATTCTTTAGACAGTCGAGCCCATGAAAAATCTCAATCCTTCCATCAGCCCACATGTGATCCAAGTGGACTGGAAAGCATATTCAGAATGCCCATATTATGGGGGGGGGAAACGGCGGTCCGACTTCTAATGAAATTCTTAGATTGTGGCAATCCTCAGTTTAACATTGTGAGTCGTACCCACACTAGCCAAAACACCCTTATGGGTCCGATTGACACCACCATCTGAAGCTGTCCATGAACTAGTGGTTCTCTGCATTGATTGGGTGGGCGTGCTGGATTTCCTGTTCATTGTTGTTGAGGAATCCAGCTGCTCCAGTAAGTGTGTGTACAGAGGCTATGCCACACTTGGTTAAGTGGACTAACCCAGGAGTGATTCAGCAACATGGACTAATGACTTGGACTACATCACCGACATCAGCAATGATACAACACACATAACCCTATCTTTTAAGAAAATAAGCAACTGTAGACGCAAAAGTTCCGTCAAGCAGAGACCAGCAGCAGTAATAATGGCATGAAAAATAATTCCATTGTCAAAGTTTGATTTTCAGGTTCAAAATCTGGTCAGTGAAGGCCAGTGATGAGACAAAGATTTGAAAAATATTCTGAAATATTTGAGACTGACTAAGATTTAAAATACTCAGAAATATTTGAGACCCACAGTTACTTTACCAACAATGCCAGTGAAAGTGCTCCCAGTCATGCAAGCAGTGACAATCACTGACAGAGTCATACCCTACACTTGTGTCGAACTTTAAAATTTTTATGCAAGAGCTTGGGAAAAATCTTTTTATGCTGGAGCATGGGTTAAGAGCTTTGCTAATGAAAGGAAAACACATGCAAAACACATTAGTATCAGGTCATTCTGACTGGAGAGCAGGGCCCCACTTGAAAAATCCCTGGCCAAAATGGAATTGAAGCAATTCTAAAGACCCTTTTGTGGTAACAGTATATGTCACTTTGGGCACATCATTTCTCACAATAAGCCCATGGTCCAATCATGTCTTGGCACTATTTTTGGGTGTTGGAACCACCCATTTTCATTGAGAAAAGGAAGGGAACAAAGTGAGTAACTTTGTAAATGAAACTGACCGACTTTCACAATGGCTGCTTTCGTGTCTGCTACTAACAACGAAGAAATGATCAACTACTTGCAAGAGAAGTTAGTTCAGATTATTGTCGAAGTGGAGAAGTTTGAAAGAGAGATGGAAAATGAAAAGTGATGTTGGTGGAGAAGAAAGTGACCCAGAGTACGATGTTCGGCTTGCCTCGCTGCAGACAACATGGCGACTCATGACACGGCAGAAGTGCGTCAGTTTCAGGAACCCACTCACTCATTACCCGACACAGCTACACCCCTTGATTTTTTTTCTTTCTTTGTACCTCTTTTTTTTTTAAGACTGCTGCAGATGAAACAAACAGGTATGCAAGACAAAAACAAGCTGCAAAGGGCACACCTGACCCTCTTTGGTTCTATACCACACCTGAAAAGATGCAAGCCTTTCTTTCTCTGTTGATTATGTTGGGAGTAAAGTGTTGGCTACGTCTATGGTGCTACTGGTCTAGTAACCCATGCTTCAATGATCCCTGGATCAGCAGTGTCGCACATAAAAATCGCTTTTTTCAAGTTGAATCAGTTAGGATTTGTCCAACACACCTGGGCGTGATCACCTTGATTGTGACCCTCTGTACAAGGCAAGAACATTTATGCTACCAGCCGCCGTGGCGAAGTGGTTAGCGTCGCGGACTCCCGGCTGGGAGGTCGTGGGTTCAAATCCCATCAGAGGCATGTGGGTTTTTTTGCCCCGACCGGCTCCTACCCAGAGTTGAGTTTGCTGCGGACTCAGTTGGGAAGACTGGGACCACACAGTCGAGTTTCATCCACTTAATGGATGCGTTTCTGAGAGTGTTGCTCAAATTTCCTGACCAGCACTGCAGGTGTCTGTATCTCTCGGGCCTGGTTGACGCTGGGATATATTATGAAAGGAAGCGTAGAGTACAGCCCTGTCATGTAGTCTCAGACCGAAATGGAAATCCGTAGCATCATCTTAATCATCCTCATTCTCATCGATCAACATTAAAAAAAAAATGTCCCAAGTTCTGTGGCCCTTCATGCCTGTTCTCATGGTGACCTCCGTTTCGATGTCCTTTCCACGTCTGTGGCCTTGGTTTGGCTCCGTCGGGGTCACCGGTATCGGCGAGTCCATGGGCTGTCGTTGGACGGACATGGTGGCGCCCTCCGGAGGGAGAACTCACTCACGACGGGCTCTGCGACTAAGCAATTATTGTCGTCAGTAGGGGGCTTAGTAGGTGGTGTCCAGCGTATGTTAGATCAGAACAGGCGCCACTGAACACCACCGAAGTGACTCGGCAGCAGTGCAGTGTCTCCTCCGGTGGGTTGCCTCTTGATGACTTGACATTGACTCCGCCCTGTGGATTGTCGGTGCCGGGGCTGCGGCGGGCCTGACCGGGCTGTGGCTGTGGACGGGGTGTCGGAATGAGCGGTGTGGGTGCACTGCCTCTGAAGTGGTGCAGAGGTTGGGGACAGAAAAAAAAAAAAAAAAAAAAAAAAAAAAACAAGAACATTTATGCTCTGTACAAGGTAAGAACATTTATCTTATTCTCCCTTTGTTCAAAGCCAATATTGTCCCGGCTGTGAAATGAGAATTGAGAGAGACGACGGGCTTCAAGGGTCGCATTTTCTTCAGTTTATGCCAGCCAAGCCAACAAAGTGGGGCATCAAGTTGTGGGAAATGTGTGATGCTACTACTGGCTATTGTGTCGTATTTGACATTACACTGGTCATGCCAGCTGTGAAAATACAACTAGTGTTGTATTTGACATTACACTGATCGTGCTAGCTGTGAAAATACAACTATCAGTCTGGGGCATGAAGTGGTAGACAGACTAGTGTCACCGTACTACAACCAGAACAGACTCTTGTATTTTAACCCCCTTTTCACAACTGTCCCTTTGATGACACACCTAGCCACGAATGGGACATATGCCTGTGCGACAGTCAACTGTTACCGCAGGGGACTGCCACAGGAAGCCAAGATGGCCAGACTGAAGGAAAAGGGAGACCTGATACAAATGCAGAAAGACTCGCCGATGGCTACAGTATACAAAGACAACTGTCGGATTTATCTCCTGAGCAGCAATCAGCCTCAGTTATGATAACAGGTAAAATGGCAATACTGACGGTCAACGCTAAGTGCAAGTACATGGGTGGTGTTGACAAGTCAGATCAGCACCGTGCATACTATCCATTCAGTCATCAAAACAAAAAAGGTGGCGGTACATTCGATTAATCTGTGTATTGTTTCAAGCCTTTCTTACCTGGGAAAAGTCAGCATACGCTCAGCCCCAAAAGAAGACCCATGATCACCTGTGGCTTCATGTTGATATCGCTGAACAGCTTCGTGTTGCATTTACTTCCAGAAAACGCAAAGCTGGGTGAAGCAAGGCAGTACCAAAAACCTCAGTCGCCAAAGACTCCATTGATCACCACAAGTGGAAAAGATTGAGGGCAGGCCTAAGGTGTGTTGTCAATGTGTCAAAATTGGCCGTTTGACACCAAAGGGATATATATCAAGTGGAAACATTGTACGAGTGTTTTCTATCATGTGCCCCTTTGCTGGCCTAAAAATGGTTTTCGCGACTATCACAGCCGAAACATAGCCAAACAGTAATGCAGCGGTGATGTTTGTTTTTATGTTTTGCATACCTATGTTTTTCAGTGGCAGTTGCAGACCTGCCTACACTAAATTTTGGTCATAGAAAATTACGCATTTTGTTTGCAGACTACATAGCTACGTTTTTGGGAAAGCAGCTATGTTACTTAGATTTGATTTTGCTGACTACGTAATTTTCTAACTGATGAAAATAAATGAGAAAGCAGCGCCAGTCCGAATCACCTTTTAAGCCAGTGGAGTGCAAGCAGAGAGTGCATTCAGAAAAACGCCGCCCGCCTGCACGGGCTGCGACTCTCTCGCCGTGATTGTCTTGGCAAACACAGCCCACTTGAATTCTACCAAAATGGCGGAACCTGAACTCACTAAACCGATACACGAGTCCGATGATGAAATTCTGGATTCAGCAAAATGCATTGTGAAGAGGCCAAGACTGCTTCACAGACGTTTCTGCCACGCAATCGGGAACAATTTCCATTCCTCATTGCATCAAGAGAAGTGAAAACATTGTGTGCAATCCACTCTGTGCAAAACAATTTTTCTGTCCGGAGCAGTAACATTTTTGACTGCAAACGCATCTCGGAGTCCATCGCAACATCGGACACCTCGACAATAGCCATGAAATCCGTTTCCTGACTTTACAATTGACCCAAGACTCCAGGCAACAGTAGTCATTACGGAGACGTCAGCTCAGACCTCCAGCAATCTCCAAAACAGAATGATGTCTCTCTTTGCGACTCCCACATCCCCCCCCCCCCCCAGATGGGGGTGTGTCTGCACACATACACAACATGTACAGACACACACCATTCCGAGGGTTGACTACCAGAACCCAGCGTCTCATATCTATAAAAAAAGGATACTGGATTCTGGCAGTCAACCCTCGATTCATATTCATATGCACACACACTGGCATTCACACACACATACCATGCATAAACACAGTGTCATACAACTGTGCCCACACAGCATAGCAAGCAAAACACATGACCCAATGTGAAATATCGTATGACAAAAACAGGGCCTGTCAACCCCCTAAGAGACCAATGAGTAAGAATTGAAGCTCTGTGAGGCAGAAATGTGTAATTCATAGAGCTAGGAGTAATCAAGCACGACACTTACTTTTTTCAAACAAACACGATGCAATGAAATTGTTGGCACAATTTATGTGAACTTTACTTCTTCAAACAACCTTTTCTTTTAAGTGTCACAAGAATCTTTACAAATTATGAAAATGTAGAATATGCTGGAAACATGCAATGGCACCTTTGTTCTTGCCAGTCATCACATTTGTATTATCACAAACAAAGGACAGGCAGTTCTGCCATGGCACACCAAGGCTTGATAGTGCGCCAGAAACAACCTCAAAAATGTCCGTCCCCCCCCCCCCCCCCCCCCCCCCCCGACTCTGTGCATGTGGAGTTGGTCATCAGCTCAGTGGCGATTTTGTAAGTCTCACACCACCCCCCAGAAAGAATTTGTCTCCCCCCCCCCCCCCCCCCCCCCGACTTCCATCAGTCCCCAACACAAACGGTCCATTCTGCAGTCCCCCATGGCAAGGGTCCTCGCAATGTGTGTCGTCTTGTTGACGGCACTTGAACTGTTTGGCGATCTCTGAAAACACTGCTTTAAAAAGCTGGGATGCATGGTCAGCTGCGCTAAGAGCGATGATGTACTCGACAAAAAATCCGGGTACACCTTGCACAATTTACACCTTTGGCCGAAGGTCGTATGCAGGGGAATTTTTCCAAGTATTCTTTTCAGGACTTTTGACCAAGTTTTTTCTTTTTTTTGCACCTTGTCCAGAACTTTCTGCTCCACGTTTCGACATTTTTGTGACTTCAAACTTCAAAGGACGCCAACTCCGCTGAATGGTAAAGATGGTGAAATGAACTGCGCATGACCGGAAACTTTTCTTGAAGATTACTGGTTATACACACGGCGCCGTGCGTGTCTGTACATAAGCCGATCTTTTTTTTATACACGGCGCCGTGCGTGTCTGTACATAAGCCGATCTTTTTTTCGTTCGTTGTTCTTTTTTTTTTAACTTTCAGTACATAATTTTTTGGCTAAATGCGCATGATTCATCACTTGGGCGTAATAAATTACGCGAAATGCGTAATGGTTGGCAGGTCTGCAGAAATGGCAGTGCAAACTACTGATTTTGCTGTAAAACGACTTATTTTGGGCCTGGAAACTATTACAGAGTTCAGGGGGTAGGCAGGTCTGCAGCTGTGACTGTGACATTTAATAGCGAGTGTGTACAGCGACACTATGTTGTGCAACTGAAGACTGTGGAGATATGTAATCAGCTGTTGTTCTACAAACTGCAAGGGCTGATGAAAACACTACTCCATATAGAGTATTGGGTTGTGACCCAGTTCAGTATGTGTGTGGAAAAAGATAAGTTTTGTATGACATAGGTGGGACAACCTGTGGGACCTGTACTGCCAGGCAGCGGATTTCTCTTAGAGGTTCACACACATTCCCCATAAGTTTAATATATTAACCCTCTTCAGTATGCACTTATCTGAGCTTAGTTACACGAAAAACCATCGGCAAGATCGGTAACTCCGCAATTTGATCATGGTTACTCAATTAAAAAAATAATTTAAAAGAGAGGAAAGGAAAGAATGAAATGAAAAATAATTTTCAAAATTCCTACGAATATATATGTTGCTATATCGTAAGTTTGAAGAATGTCACACGAGCCATTTACTCGGGAAAAAAAAATCTTCTTCTTCAGAACTTTCTTCCGAATCGTTGCTCATCATACCTTGAACCTCATCCCAGTCGAAATCTAGGTCACTCTAAGCTTCATTACCCAGCACTTTCACTAAGTCTTATGCCGTAAATTCTACAAATCACAGTATCTCAATCACTAAATCTCATTATAGAACGGTAGAAATCGAAGTTAGCCATGGTGAAAAACAGCATTTCGACTTCAAAACCTAAAAAATTCGTAACTCGAGAACCACGACACGCATCGACTCGCAGTTTTTTTTGCAGACAGTAGAAAATGGCTACAGGAAGAAGGAAATCACGTTCTTGCGAGACTTCCTTTTCTACAAGAAACATGGCGCCCCATTGTTGCCACGTTTTTTTACCGGGCGCTGGCAGGTGCTCAGCGTTTTGGCTGCGTGATTTCCGGTTGGCAGTTAGCGGGCGCCTGATTGTCAAGAGAGTTAATCATACATACCCATTTTTAGGCAGGAACATATAAAAGAATCCATATTTAGGCAGAAACGTGTAAAAGAATCCAAAATCATGGGGAAGTTTGCAGTCAGAGAAACTTGAGTAAAAGAGGGTTAGACAGCTCCACCACCCCACCCACCCCCTTTTTTTTTTTCCCCCCCACCCCTTTCCTGCTTCTGAAAATCTGGTTTTCTCGGAAATCCTTGAATCCAAGGGGAGTTCTCCAGCCCCTAGTCACTCTTCACCTTCAAATAAGGGCATCCCTTTACATTAAAAATGACTGAAATCTGAAACCAGCAATCACTCTGGAAAAGGTTCAGTTTAGGGGCCCCGATACTCTCACGCCTCTCAGCTCAGAGGCTACACTTCAGAAAAGTTACCCAAGATGGAAATGGATTTCACAGGAATACAGTTACATAGAGAAGGAGACAGCAATACAGGACAAGGGACAGAGACGAAGAAGACGGACAATGCAAGAGAGCCATGCAAAAATTGACATGCAAAATGAAAAAAAAGGCATACAGAAAAAACAAAAGTACAGATGGAAAACAATAAATAGATAACAAGACAGCTAGAAAGAGTGATGATGGAAAACCCCAACAGAGGGCCGACACTGACTGGAGAACCCAAGGCAGGGGCCAGATGGGGTTGGAACTTCATGATGCTCTATGAAGTAGCATTACAGAGAGACTGACCTTTAAAAAAAAAAGGGAGGAGTTATACAACGCAGCAGCAAGAGACGCAGAAGCGACAAAGGAAGATGGTCTCACGGTGCTGAAATGAGGCTACTCCCCCAAACTGCTAAAAACAGGTTATGAGAAAAACATAGGAAGCTGTGCTACAAGATGGTCAAAGACCTAGATTGAAGGCAAACTCGATGTGAAAAATGATAGGCACAGATCGCGTTTTTCTTTACAAAGGAAAGGGGCAACAACGAACAGAAAAAAAGCAGCTTTCCTTGCGTTTCTGATTTTTTTAATTTTCTTTTCTTTTTTTTTTTTTTAAGGAAAGAAAGAAGGAACAATAAGCAGATTAAAAAAGTAGTTGTCCCTGTATTTCTGGTAAAGATAAGATAATGTTGCTTATAGCCCAGCCGACCGCAAAGGGCCACATCAGGGCTGGTATTTCTGGTTGATCTCCCTATAAGCAAGAGATATATAGGACTTGGAAGAAGTGTATGCCAACATAACTTGACTGCACAGAAAGCATATATGTGGGTTTTCTCCCTTCAAGGAGGGTAATCACTCTGCAGGGAGTGCTCTTTCCTTTCATGGTAAGAACTGGAGATGGGGGCAAAGACATCTTCCCCCCCTTTTTTTTCCCCTTTCTTTTCCAAAATCTAATGAAATTTTGAAGTAGCTTAGAAAAAAGCAGAAGAAATCTGCATCATTCAATTAATCTTGATAATGCATCAAAGGCATTTAAACGGACACACAGAAAGGACACGACATGTGAGAGATGGATGGGAAGAGATGAGAGACAAACTGTCGGGGAGAGAGAGAGAGAAGAGAGAGTGTGTGTTTATGACTGGTGAACGTAGAATTGTGTGTGTGTGCGTGCGTCCAGGCTGCTTATATTTTTTTAGATGTTGAACTGTCAAAACTTGTAAAACGCCCTGTAGCCTACATTGTTAGGATGGGCGCTACAGAATTTTGTCCTCATTATTAAGAACCACACCACAGGATGATCGGAAAAATGTCCTCTTGCCACGTGGAACTTCAACTTGTGGGGTTTTTTTTTTTCCTGGTAAAAACCCTGAAGGACTCCCATCTTGTCTCCACAGCTTTTCTAGCACATCGCAGACTAATCTATGAATTGCCTCTAAGTCTTTTATTCCAATGCAGGTTGGGGTTTTTTAAAAACTTTTAATTCAAAATGTTTTTAAAAAAAATTTTAAAAAAAAAAGGGGGGGGGGGGGGCAGGGGAAGGGGGTGATCCTGGATTTCAATAAATACTACTACCCCCTGATAGCTACTGAACAACAATCTGCATTGTAGAACCTGGAATACAGAGGTGTAAATACTACTACCCTGATAGCTACTGAACAACAATCTGCATTGTAGAACCTGGAATACGGAGGTGTAATGTCTCAACAGACATCCGTCTCCAAGACAAGTGAAATAAAGACGGAGACACACTGCTTAAAAGCTTCTTTAATGAAAGGAGTACACTAGACCCAACAAATCAAACAAGGTGATCTTCCAAGTTTTGGTCTAGAATGGTCAGCACAAAACAGCGCAGCTCTGCCTTTCCACAGAACAATTTGATTTCACACAGATCACAAGACATGCATCTATTTGCTCATATTCCTTTATGATGAAGCTTAAATTAGCAGTTGTCGATGCCTTTTTATCAAACTCCCACCCTCTTCCCCCACTAAGATCATGACTCCAGCATAGTCTGTATACATCCAAAATATCCATAAATGTTCTATACAAACTAATTCCAGTAATCTTCACAGGTATTCAATGCATAATGTCAATGAAGTCTTCTTGAAGCAGTTCTCCCAGAACAGTAAGCCAATGCATAGTCTATTTCAAACAAGACTATATACCTATTACAGATGCCATTAAAATCCACCAAATGTCCAATGCACAGTCTACTTCAAACGAGACTATGTACACACTTAAGCTTCTTGCTCTCTGCAGTCACACACTCAAGTGTCTGTTCGTGACAGGCACTCAGACGTCCAGCACATAGTTGGGATGCACCACCAGGATGGGGTCATCCTCTCTGACCAGTGTGTCCTCCTGCAGCCTCCCTGGCTTCAGCCCCGTCTGGGTCAGCTCAATCAGCACGTTGTCCTGACAACACACACGGGCACCGCAATTCACAATGTTGACCTTACAACACACATACGCACCCACAATACACCAAGTTGTCCTGACAACACACACAGGCACCTACAATTCATTACGTGTCATGACAACACAGTCACCCACAATTCACAATGTTGTCTTGACAACACACACAGGCACCCACAATGTTGTCTTGACAACACACACAGGCACCCACAATTCACTACATTCTCTTGACAACACACACGCATGGGCACCCACAATTCACAACATTGTCTTGAGAACACACAGGCACCCACAACATTGTCTTGACAACACAGGCACCCACAACATTGTCTTGACAACACACAGGCACCCACAACGTTGTCTTGACAACACACAGGCACCCACAACATTGTCTTGACAACACACAGACGCCCACAATTCCCTATGTTGTGGTAACACACACAGGTACCCACAATTCACTCTGCTGTCTTGCCAACACACAGGCACCCAAAATTCACAACACACAGGCACCCACAATTCATTACGTTTGTCTTGACAACCCACAATTCACTAACTTGTCTTGATAACACTCAGACACCCAAATTCACTACATTATCTTGACAACAACTACAGGCGCCCACGATTCACCTCAACGCAGGCTTGAGCACACACATTTTGGAACAGATTTACTTCCAGGTTTCTCTCCAAGGACCCCCCTCCCCCAGCTTGCATTTGAAATGGCAAGATCTGACCCATACAGACTTTAGCATGGTGCGGCATTATCATCTACTTTTCTGTCCAACAATAACTCGGATCACTTGTTCTTCAGCTTTTTTCTTTTTTTTTTTCCAACCTCTCACTTTTGTGGCAACCTACCGATCCACAAAGTCAGTGATTTGCATTTTTCATTCAACTGCACAACCAAATGGTGACCATCTACTTGCGATGAAGTCATGAGAAATTCTAGAGACGCCCATCTTATGGATGATGAAAATGCAATCAACGCTCCATAGGTTTAGCTGCCACGACCCAGGATTATATTCCTAAGGGGTTTTCATTCTCATTTCCCAGCTCCCTAATTTCTCTGAAATCTGCGGAAAGTGTCAGCCTCCATTTCTTGATCTAACTGGCAGTCCCCATCTCCCCCCACGTCTTTTGTTAATATGATGATGCACTTGGCTGTCAAACTCACTGACCAGTCAATCACCGCACACATGTCCTGCAACAGTGTCATGTCAGGGAAGTCTACTCACCACCTGAATCAGCCGATCCACCACTTTCTCCACAACCGTTTTCTTCTCCATCAGTTCCTGCTCCGTCTCGATGTCAGCCTCGATTTCTTTCAGGTACCAACCAATCAGGTCAGATTTGCGCACACCAGAGTCTCCCTCTGTTGACATCCAGAATACAGTTTTCTTTCAGCCTTACACTGGTTATTTAACAATGTACTGTTTGTATGCTGTCTGGTGAATTAACCCTCTGCCAACTGCACGACTTTGTGCTACATGACTAATGAGAATACCATGGAAAGTGACGTAACTCCACAACACATACACACTTGCCATAAAGAAACCTCAAAAAAAAAAAAAAAAAAAAAAAAAAGCTTCCACGTTACTTTCCCTCACACACTGCGAGCTCGTTTTAAGTCAAGGCTGGCTAAAAATAAATGGGCATCCCTGAGAGGGTCCAATAAAATCTTAGCAGTAGTATGGGGTGTGGGAAACGATTCATTCACAAAGACAAGGGTCGTGAACTGACCGCATTCCTTTGCTGCAGACGGCATCGCCTTGTTTCTGAAAATGGCGTCTGCTAGTGTTTCTACCGACGGTGATTTTTTGGATTATACGAAAGAGGAGTTGGATGATATATTACAAGAAGTAGAGAGATATGAAAGAGAGGAGTTAAATGAAAGTGATGTGGATGTGGGAGAGGAGGAAGTGGAGAAGAAGGGGAAGAAAGTGATGAAGATGATGATGTGCCTTGTCTGCGTTTGTGACCACGTGGCGACCGGCGACTTCCGCACCCGTGGTTCAGCCTTTTGAGGAGGAGACTGGGCCAAATCATGATTTGCCAGACACAGCTACACCTCTTGAATATTTTTTTTTCTGTTCCTGCCGCAGTTGTTTTTTACTACTACAGCTGCTGACCAGACGAACCTGTACGCCAGGCAGCAGATGGCAAAGCGGGGACGGGGACAACCTGACCCACTTTGGCAGGATACGACACCTGCCGAGATGCGGGCCTACGTAGCTGTACTGATCATGATGGGGATCAAACGTCTGCCAAGACTCTGGTGCTACTGGTCGACTGATCTTAGATTTAGCGAGCCATGGATCAGTGGGGTGATGTCAAAAACTAGGTTTCTCAAGTTGAACCAGTTTTTCACCTGAGAGACACACAGAACGCACCTGGCCGCGACAGTCCCAACTACGACCCCCTGTACAAGATCCGGACCTTCCTCGACTTGATTCTGCCCTTGTTCAAGAAAAATTTCAAGCCAGCCCGTGACCTATCTGTCGATGAAGCCATGATAGGATTCAAAGGGCGAGTATTTTTCAAACAGTACATGCCGGCCAAACCAACCAAGTGGGGCGTAAAGGTGTGGGAGATGTGCGACGCTGACACTGGCTACTGCATCAACTTCGACATCTACACAGGCAAACATAGCCGCACTAATACAAATGTACCCCTCGGACATGAAGTAGTGGACAAAATGGCATCGGAGTACTACGGGCAAAATCGACACCTGTACTTCGACCGTTTTTTCACCCTCTGTGCCACTCATGCGACACCTGTCACAACACGGGACATACGCCTGTGCCACAGTGATGTCCAACCGCAAAGGGCTTCCAGAGGAGGTGACCAAGGCTCGTCTAAAACAACAAGGAGAGCTGATTCAAATGCAGAAGGGGCCCCTGATGGCGACAGCATATAAGGATAAACGCCCTATCTACTTCCTCAGCACCAACCAGCCACCAGGTAAGACAACACCTGCACCTGACAGCGACGACAAGCCGCAACCCCATGTCATCAAGGCCTACAACCACAACATGGGAGGGGTGGACAAGTCTGACCAGCACAGGGCTTACTACCCGGTTGGTCATCAGAATAAGAAGTGGTGGCGCTACCTCTTCCATTCCCTTGTCAACCTCATCATCGTGCAGGCCTACATCACCTGGCAAAGGTCACCCCCCATAATCCGACACCCAAGAAGACCTATGACCACCTGTGGTTCAGGGCTGACGTAGCCGAACAGCTCCGTGCTGGCTTTACCAGCAGGAAGAAAAGTGCTGGAAGAAGACGGTCAAACGTGGCAGAGGCCCCCATTGCAAAGGAAACAATCGACCACCATAAACAGGTGAAGATTGAAGGACGAAAGCGTACCTGTCGTCAGTGTGTCAACGTGGGTCGCAAGACAGCCAAAGGCCGACAGCCGGAGACGTCCTTCAAGTGTTCCTTCTGTGACGTCCCTCTCTGCCAGCACAATGACTGTTTCCGTGACTACCATGCGGCAAATACGGTAGAAACATGGATCAACAATAGTATTCACCATATTGGTGACATGTGACAGTGGTGACACTTACCTTCCCGCTGTGTGTGACCAGACAACACATTAGAGTGTAAATAATGTATTTTGCTTCTTTCTGTGACTGTGTATATTCCGGTGTTAATAATCGTTCAGTAGCGACAAACACACTTTTTAGGATGAAAAACAAAAACTGTAAAGTTACCTGGCTGGCTGCATATTTGTGTATGTGACAATCATGTGACACTTTGTGACACCCCAAAATGGATTTACTGAACCAGGACTGCTGTTTACAAGTTGAGGTAGGCCACCCTTTGATGATTTACTAACAAATGCATGCCGACAATGTTATTGTCTGTCTGGTGTATCATAGTAACATTGTCAACGTTTGATGTCCCATTGTTTTGTGACAAACAGGGTGACAATGACACCAACATGCATCCCAAACATGTGACTTCTCTGCATTATGAAATATGATGTATTAGAATTTTGCATACTAAATTTGACAGCCCTGCAGTGGAAACTTTGTCCACTACAGTCTTTCAAAGGCAGTAGGTGAGTTTTGTCACTGTATTGTGGGGTCTCCAACAGACAGAACGACATCAACATGAATGGATCTTCTTCAGCACCACCAAGATTTGTCAACAAACAACAACTGAAACAGACCAACGAACACACACAAAAAGTGAAATGAAATCACAACTCGGTGGAGAACATGCGTTCCTGAAGCTATCACGCTCAACCGCAAGCATATTGGACTTGCCTATCTTTCCTTTTAAACGACAGAAAATTAGTCGCGGGACTCTTACCCGACAGCCGGTACTGGGCCTGAATAAACAGTGTCGGCTCTGGTCAGCTTCACTGGGAGCACGGCGGCGGTTTCCCTACTACAGCCAAGGCATGTTTTGCTGGTTTATCTGCGTGCTCTATGTGCTTGTGAAGCATGCCGCAACTGATTCTATCACAGCCACACCATGCTGCTTCTAGTAAAACAAGATTTTAGCATGCAACACATGCAGATGTCGGTTATAAACAATAAAATGCTTCCTGCCTGACCTTGTTCTTTCGCCCATTCGAATCATTTGAAAACTGATGTCTCATATACACACACTAATGCAAAATGTTTTCTCATTTTCATCTTCATGGTGAGCCTACTCGCGACTGGAGAGAGTGAGAGAGAGAGAGAGAACACACACACACACACTGACAGAAACTACACACCAACAATAGCCATCGATGGTGACTCACAAACTGACGTCGACATACTTTCATTAGTATCGAAGCATACATCAGACATGTCAACACAGTAAGTGCCAAGTCAGATGTGCTAGCTATGATTGGTGAGGTTTGTGTAGAGAATGTTCTAGGCTTTTTCACGGCGGGGGGGGGGGGGGGGGGGGGGGGGGGGGGGGGGGGGGGGGGGGGGGGTATACCAACGGAGAAAATGATGACACATTTTCATTTGTGTGCAAGCAAAGATCAGACTGATCTAAACATTGAGTGGATGTTTTGACGGGTCAGCTCTTCTTTGTTTACCGATGACCAAGAAGGCTGGCTGATTGAAAGAATTTGACACGATGTACACCGACTCGAAAAAAGATCTGGATCAAAAGTTGTACGGATTTCTGACATCCTCTCTATGTCACGAGCAGCATTTTCTTTTGTAGTATAACATTGAGAATGTGCTGGCATGTGTCTCGTTTTTTTTCAGTTTATGGTAGCATTTTATGCAGATACACGTGGACTGTTTGCCTTCTTCGTCACCAGAAATATCTAGGCTGAAATACTGCAACAAATCATTGGAGAAGTTGATACAAAGTCTAGCATTTAATCCTTTATCTTGTACCTTTCTGAGTACACGATTGCCACACACACACGGCACAACAAATCTACACGTCTTTTGTGTTCACTGAAGTTAAGTTCAAACGCCTCCGCCCTTGTTGGCGCTACAAACATGCATGCGTACGCACATACAAAAGATCGGAATGAAGTAGACCTAAACGTAAGCAACAAGAGTAGCTAATGCAGGGTCGGTCACACCCACGCGCACGCGCACAAAGAGACGCATGCACGCACGCACACACACACGTGTACACACACTCACATACAGAGCGAGCGAGCGAGAGAGAGAGAGAGGAAAGTAATCGTTTGATGGAATGTCTCATCTCGGCATCTAGCATCTTGTTGCCAAATTTTGCTACAGGGGCCAACAGGCTGAGTCGGCCTTATTTTATTTTTTAACATGCGAACTGGTGACCTACTTGTTTTTGAGTGAACCAGTCTTTTAGGAAGAAGAAGAGCACCACATACCTACGGCTTGCTGAGCTAACACTGCCTCCATAGACACACGTGGCACAACAAACTTCTCCATGAAAGCACCAGCCGCCGTGGCGAAGTGGTTAGCGTCGCGGACTCCCCCGGCTGGGAGGTCGTGGGTTCGAATCCCATCAGAAGTCATGTGGGTTTTTCTGTCCCGACCGGCTCCTACCCAGAGTTGAGAGTTTGCTGCGGACTCAGTTGGGAAGACTGGGACCACACAGTGAGTTTCATCCACTTAATGGATGCGTTTCTGAGAGTGTTGCTCAAATTTCCTGACCAACACTGCAGGTGTCTGTATCTCTCGGGCCTGGTTGACGCCGGGATATATTATGAAAGGAAGCGTAGAGTACAGCCCTGTCATGTAGTCTCAGACCGAAATGGAAATCCGTAGCATCATCTTCATCATCCTCATTCTCATCGATCAGCATAAAATAAAAAAAAAAAAGTCTCAAATTCTGTGGCCCTTCATGCCCTGCTCTCATGGTGACCTCAATTTCGACGTCCTCTCCACGTCTGTAGCCTTGGTTTGGTTCCGTCCGGGTCACCGGTATATCGGCGAGTCCATGGGGGCTGTCGTTGGACGGACGTGGTGGCGCCCTCCGGAGGGAGAGCTCACTCATGCCGGCTCCGCGACTAAGCAATTATTGTCGTCAGTAGGGGCTTAGTAGGTGGTGTCCTGCGTATGTTAGATCAGAACAGGCGCCACTGAACACCACTGAAGTGACTCGGCAGCAGTGCAGTGGTCTCCTCCGGTGGGTTGCCTCTTGACGACTTGACATTGACTGCTCCCTGTGGATTGCCGGTGCCGGGGCTGTGGCGGGGCCGACTGGGCTGTGGCTGTGGACGGGGTGTCGGAATGAGCGGCGTGGGTGCACTGCCTCTGAGATGGCGCAGAGGCTGGGACAGCAAAAAAAAAAAAAAAAAAAAAAAAAAAAAAAAAAAAAAAAAAAAAAAAACTTCTCCATGAAAAAAAACCCTAAAGAACGCATGATGAACCGAAGTTGTGTCAAACCGCACAAAGAAGAATCACAACACACAAATCACGCACACAGTTAATTATATCCAGTTATAGAGTGTGAAAGAATAATAATCCGTAAAGCATAGCAGGAACAACACAGCATGAGAACACATGCGCTCCCTTGTGCACAGCTGTGGTATACGCAGCTTGTCAGCACTCAGCCTTGAGTCACGCAGCCTGCTTATCGCCTACCGGACAGGCAGGGGGAACTAAAGAGCACGATTTTCATCTCGGCCAGACTGCTGTGCTAAATTCACTAAACCCACAGAATGTCATGGATTAGCAGCAAATGGTGATTTTCCAAGTCTAAACAAAGTACCAAAACCTTCAGGAACAAAATAAAGTCACTTCTATATGGTCTGCACATAAAGTAATCAGCTTTTGTTGTGAAGAAAAAAACAACAACCAAACTTCAACAATTTGTTACAGTAAACTGAATGCATCACATACAAGATTTGTCTTCTAGCTACTGAGGGGAAAACATAACAAGAACAGATTACTGAATACTGGATTTTAGATTTGTGATGGAATTCAGCTAAAATGTGCTCGTGCACAAGTGCATTAGCAACTGACACTCCCCTGACACATACACACACCCACAATGTCGTGGCAATGTACCTCTTCTCCGCCTCCTCTTTGCTTTCTGATAAACAAGGCAGTTTTCAATTTAGGCCAGAGTTAATCTTGATCCTTTCTGCTTGCTTTTGTGCAGCAAACAAATTTGTTTCTTGCTCAAAGTCTGCCAAAATTCCTTTGAAATCAAATGGCTAAAGGTGATGCTCCCACAGGCAAATCATGGAACACACCCACTGATGGACCGGATTTCCTGGCTGTCAAAACAAGCGAAAATTGGGGGGGGGGGCTCAATTTCTTGTAGCTTACCACTCCAGTCAACAAATGTACCTCTAGCAACTTTTGTTTCATGAATTTGCTTTCCGGGGGTGGGGGCAACAGCAATGGACAATTCAACAGTAATTTTCATCACCTGAATCATTATCGATTCCGGCCTCAAATTCAGTCAGCAGTCGATCTTTACTTTTAACCAAGTCAAGACCGACGTCCGAATCATCTTGCTTCAAATCTTCTTCAAGAGTGTAATCCTCAAACATGCTCTCTTCATCATTATCTTGTATCAGAAAATGAATTCTACAAGTTGCATTGTTACTTGATCCACCATTTCCCCAGAAAATCTTCAAGAGAAAACGCCGAACTTTGAAAATTTCACAGCAGCAACAACAAGCAAAAAAAAAAAAAAAAAAAAAAAAAAAAAAAAAAAAAAAGCATCCAGAAATGGCTCAACCAGAACACTCTTCTGTCGCGATTGGATTCTGGGATATACGTCGGTGAAAGTCATTGACCAAGTCTTCAGCAGTCGATGCAGTGTTCAGGAAGAGGAACTCTCGCGGTCGATGCGGTAGGCAGTGGGTAACAGAAGGAAAGTTTGAAAAAAAAAAATAGTTACATTTGTTTCAACTTTTAGTATCTGACATGACATGCAGAATAGAAATTGTTAGTAATCGAATAAACAATGATATAAAACAGAACTGGAGTGCTTGTAAGTGTTTGATTAGGTGCTTACTTGCCTAGAATGTGAAATAACAGGTGAAAACATGAGTGTTTGATTAGGTGCTTACTTGCCTAGAATGTGAAAATAACAGGTGAAAACAGGTGGCACATCCTGCTCGTCGTGCTCCATGAGCTTGTTCACAAATAATCCACAGTCAATGATGTTCCAAGGTATGCAGAAACAAATTAAGCCTTTTTCAAAGGAAAGTCAGTATGAACTATTCCAGTCTTCCATGCAGGTAATCCAGGTAATAAAGCACAGTTCAGTTTTCATGTTGAAATTACTTGCTGACAACACAAAAACACCCCAAAATGGTCACTATCCACAATAATTGTACTCATTATTATACAAAAGTCATACTGTATTTTGCCTACACAGGGTTCATACAGACTTTCAAGAAAAAAATTCAGGGCCTTTTTTAGGGCCTAAATTAAAAAAAAAAAAAAAAAGGCCATCAGGGCACACAAAAATACTGAAAAGTGCTCACCATTGCCTCCCACAGATGCCATTTTTTCCAATACAGACCTTCATTCAGCAAGCACCTTATCACCTTCTGGTATGAATCTTGTCAATTCCATGTCCATATGAAAACAAAGAAATCTTTTACAATGGCTAGAGTAAACATACAAGGTGGAAGTCCTAGGAATACAAGTCACAAGATGAAGAAAAAAGCAGGCCTATGCTTTCTTTCCACCTGACTAACAGCTGCCTGTTGCTGATTGACTAGCACACACTGCCCTGTTGAAGGAGAGAACAGTCCAGTGAGAACAGTCCAGTGCTCAAGTCATCCTCCTATTTGTCTCCTTGGAAATACTTTTGATTTATTCCAAGGAGGCTACCTTTTACAGTTGGGGCTGCTGTCCTCCTTCCTTTGTCAATTGGTCAGCTTCTTCATTTCCATATATAGTGCAGTATGAAGGTGTTCACTGGATGGGAGTATTTTCAGTAACTGATAAATGGTTATCATCTTAGATCAGTAGTACCACAGGATGATGACTATTGTTATGTAAGTGGAAAAATGTTATGGTGATGGTGCAATGGCGCAAATTGGGGGGATAAAAGAAAATATCAATGACCTGTGGGTGATGCTCATTGGCATGGGCGAGATCAATAGTACTGGACGGTGATGGTCATTGTGCTAAGTGGAATATTCAGGTGGCATTAGTATAATGTTGCAGGTTGAGAAAGAGGGTGGAGGGGGTAGGGGTAGATGACTGATGGGTGATGATCATGTATCATTTGAGATAAACAGTACTGTAGGATGATGATAATTGTATAAGTGGGATAATGTTGTAGCACTGGTGTAACATGCCGGTAGGGGAATGGGGGAGTGTGCAAAGATGGGTGGATGATGATCATGGTCAAGGTGTAGGTATGATCCACAGTGGTGTAGGAGGATGGTCATATTTGTAAAAGGAGTAGGATAGTGTATTGGCAAGTACGATAATGCCAGTGGGGGAATAAAGGAAATGATCAATGACTGATGGATGTTGATCACTAGAGATGAGATCTACAGTACTATAGGGTGGTGACCATTGTCATAAGTGAAATAATGTGGTGGCATTGATGTAGTAATGCCGGTTGGGGATGGAGAAAAAAAAAAGGACTAAAATTGATGATTCATGGATAACTGTTCATTGTTGTAAGTTGGACAGTAATACAGGAAGATATCATTGCCATAGGTGAAACAGCATGATAGCATTGGCATGATAATGCCTGTTGAGATATAAAAAAAAAAAAAAAAAAAAAAAAAAAAAAAAAAAAAACCCACAACACTTTGGGAGGTAGGGGTGGGGGGCATGATCAATGACCGATTGATGGCGATGGTTGTCATAGATGAAATCATCACCGTCTCACACACACACACGCATGCATGATACATGCACGCACACACATGTACATACACCCCACACACACACACAGAGGTACATACATACAGGCACATTTACACACATACATATGCAGATATGCAAAAAAAAAAAAAAAAAAAAAAAAAAAAGAGGACTGGCTTACACAGGACATCTTATGAGTGGTAGTAATAATGATAGTGGTTATATATGGGAATCTGTGTATTTAAAAAACAACAAAAAAACCCATACACACACACACACAAAACACATGTACATACATCTAAGCATACCTGTATGAAGAGGG
This sequence comes from Conus betulinus, assembly GCA_016801955.1. NCBI lineage: Eukaryota > Metazoa > Mollusca > Gastropoda > Neogastropoda > Conidae > Conus > Conus betulinus. Next base: position 80,822 of record JADBJO010002070.1, read on the forward strand.
GAGGGGAGACACAAGCCCCTTAGTATATTTGTACACAGAGGGGTGGGGGGTGGGGGAACATAATGTGGACAAAGGAAAGAAGTGGTCGGGGGGGGCGGGGCACTGCAAGTTAATATGGTGTGAATGGGTGTGTGCTTTTGTGGAATATATAGTGGGTTGCTGTTGAGGTGGTGGACAGGTGTAATCATGTAGTTGTGTTAGAATGCTGGCGATATGGGGGTGAAGGGAAAGAGCGGGGGTGTTAGTGGGGCAGTAGGGCCAAACGAAGTTGCAGTAGAAGCACTAGAATTTGTTGAAGGACAGCAAACCAAGTGCTTTTCAGAGCAAAAACTTGTTGATGACTAGTACTACTTGAGGCTTGCCCACTGTCACCATCTTTTCAAAAAAAAAAAAAAAAAAATATTTAAGGACACTGCCGCTGTAGCACTCGCCTTCCCTTTTTAGTGAGTTTGAAGGGCTTTTTCATCCATTTTCCCAAGCTGAAACCCCTTCTTACAAAAAAACTACAATAGAACCGATATTTGTCCAAGTTATCTCGGCGAAGCCAGAGCTTATATTCGGATTTATCAAGCCACAGATCTTGGAATAAGCACTTCCCCATGTCTCTGAGTGAAACTGACGAAATCTTATAAAGAAATTCTCAATGAAATGTCAAATTTCGTTGAAAAATGAACCGTGGTCTTGCTTCGTTCAACACATGGAAAATCCAAGATGGCGGACAACACAGTTACTTTGTCGTGGAGTTACTTCCCTTGAACGACTTTACATCATGATCGATCGGTACTGATTCGGCATTTACCTATTATGAAAATCGGTTTTTGTTTTCTTTTCTGATCATTTTTCTTTGATTTTTTTGTGTTGTTGTTGTTTCACAAGTTTTTTTAGATTTTTCTTTTCCTGAAGCTGCCCTGGTTTTAGGGCTTTTTAGGGCTTCCAGCCTCTTCATTTTGATTTTTAAGGCCTTTTAGGGGCCCTTATTTTTTGCCTAAAAAGGTTAGGGCCTTTTAGGGCCCTGTACGAACCCTGCTACATGATTACATGTGTGCAGAGTAACAGGTGAATTAATGTTCAACCAACCATTGATCACTGGCTTCATCATGCAGATTGTGAAGTAAACATTTATAATCCACACGAGAGTGGTAGATGTCAAAACAGCATTAGTGGCACAAAATGACCCCGCAATTCTTGCGCATGAATGATGACTGTTGGCGTTTGCAGCCATCATGCTCAATCTTCTTGTTGCATGCAACAGCCACCACTACTGATCTCTCTTCTTGGCTCCTTCCTTAGCCGGAACGAAGGCAGCTGTATGTGTAAACAAGTGTTTTTTAGGAGGCTTTGGGCTCGATGAACACCAAAAAAAAAAAAAAAAAAAAAAAACCATTGAAAGGTATAGGATCATCAGGAAGCACTACACAGAGTTTTTTTACTTTCCCACTGAATGGCATGTTGACAATCCCCTCCCCTTTATCACTCGCCTTGTCATTGTCTGTGCTGATCTCAGAATCATGATCATATGGTGCTTGATCTAACTAAAAAATATCACCAACCACACCCACTTCATTCAAAATGTCCACAACTTCTTCCCTGCTTGTTCCACAAAGAGCATCAGCAAAAAAATCTTCAAACAAGTTCGTAGAACTATCATGTTCTCCGATGGGCGCTGCCACTGTTGTTTACCAGATGATTTGAGCCGCGCAATGCATTACAAGCTGCTGCCAACTATAAACTAAGCTAAAGAGTGGAAAATCCACGTTCCACGGCTTGTTCAGTCATTGATGCAAATTAGTTTGTGAATGAGCCATAGATTTCGATCAGCGTGCGTCAGTGAAACTAGGTTAGCATGGCTAACCCAACAGCACACAACTTTTATGTCAAGACAACTAGCATCAGCCTTAACGTAATGATGTGACTTATGTCCAGACAACTAGCGTAGTGGTTAATAAAAAAAAAAAAAGGACCCATAAGTTGTTATAGTTGTACAGGGCTGGAAAATACTACAATACATGTATCCTTTAACGATGCCTTTTTCGCATTACAGGCCTCGATTATTTCTTTTCAACATTACTATAAACAGTACTTTTTTTGCTACTGCCATTTTTTTTTTTTTTATTGCCAGTTCTCCATACTGGTGGGAAAAGAGGCCTTGGAAAGAAGAAATGTCAAGGCAGAAATCAGATTGTAAAATTGCGTCTGAAGAAGCCATGACTAATGAAAGCAGTTGAAATCACATTTGTAAATGAGGACAGACAAAAACATGTTCATCAAATCAAGCCTTATTCAAGATGATCAGAACACACCCCCGCCCACAGGAGGACGAAAATGAGCACACACACAATGGCTAAACAAGTCAAAGGAGCTTTACCTTCACCGGACTCTTCCTCCCTTCTGCGCAGGTGAAGGATGAGCAGGTTGCCCATCTGTCGGTACTCCTCATAGCTCAATTTCAGCGAGCGCCTGGCTTGCTGAGAAGCCTCTTCTCCCTCCCCTTCCATTCCATCTCCCCCCCATTCACCACAGGAGCCTCCTGAACCGCGGTGTCTGAAAGCCACAATCATGCCCGATGACATACACAATAATACCTGATGACATAATTACCTGATCTGGGTGGGTGTCAATATGCACCCCTGTCTGAAGATGCATGATACTTATTGCAATATTCATCTTCTTATTGATTTCATTTGTTTTCATTAACCTTTCCATGCATTTGTAAGCGCTTATGGCTTATGATCCAAGATTAAACACCATAAATAATCATTATTATAATGACGACATAAACCACAATCATACCCGACAACATAAAACACAATCATACCTGATGACATAAACCACAATCATACCTGATGACGTAAACCATAAATGGGGAGTTTGCATTGTACTCCCCGTTTGGCTAGTATACTTACAATGTCAGACCATAGCATTCAACAGCAGTTAGCTCTGAAAGACTGAATTTTTTGTGGCCAATGCAGTAATAAGACATCACGTGACGCCCACCCTACTTCCGCCAGGGAAGAAGCCGGTGTCAACTTCCTGTTCCTCATTCAATGAGGCCTATGCGCAAGGCAACCCCGAGAACTATAGCGCTAGCGGGAAGAGTCGGACATGGTAAGTATACTACTAGCCAAACAGGGAGTATAATACAAACTCCCCATTTTGGTGTCGTACACTTTACCATGTCAGACCATGGCAGAATTTAAAGGAATTGGAGGAGGGCTGAGTGCCCTAATGGTTCTTGGGGTTAGCAATGGAATACGTATGGCTGCATTAGCTGCAAAAGAAGTCCCTAGAACCATCAGCCCTGGTCATGTGGATATCCCTTACATAAAAATTTATGAAGGGATTTTCCGAATGCCAGTAGGCTGCCTCCAGGAGGTGGCGCAAGGGGGCAGAGTGCTGGAACGCGCTGCAAAAGTGGCCAGCGCCCTGACCTCATGGGCCTGGGGAGATAAGACAGGGAGATCCTTATACGCCTGGGCGTAGGCCGATCTGACCATTTTGGAAAGCCATCTAGAGATAGGGCTGGGAGGAGTGCCTGGGGCGCAAGCGTTCCCAGTAGCCCGAATGGAGCTAGCCGAGAGCCTTAACGAAGAAGATAGGTTGAGATAGGAAGATGCCTATCTGGATATTGGAAGGAAGAGTTGGGGGAACAGAGTTGACTGAGCACCAGGAGGCCCATCTCTCCCATCGGTAATAGTAGAGAGGCTCAGTGCTGACTCTGTGTGAAGCCATCGCTAATCCGTAAGTCTTGCGAGACCCCAGCCCCAGCGAGTATGTCTAGGACGGACTGGGCTGTCTGTCCCTCTGTGTGAGGGGGGCAGATGCTCGCAACTGGGCTGGCATAGCAGCCATGCGAGCCGGCGGAGCATCTGAGCATGTCCCCATGAGTGCTCACTGAAGAGATGTAACATAGGGGAGGGACTTGAGGTCCGGAAACCGGGACTGGGTCGGCCACCACGGGGTGACAAGGCTGAGCCTTAGTCTTCCCCAGTCTCGCCTTCCTGATCACCTTGCGGAGGATTGGGAATGGAGGGAAGGCGCATGTTATGAGGCCAGGCCAGGAAGGGAGAGCGACCTTGGGCCTGAACACTGTTCCCCAGCAAGCCGAAGGTTAGCCTGCCAAGGGTCCCTTCCGCGTGGAGGAAGGTCCCCGCTGTGTCTCGCGCAGAGGGTGCTCCCCCGCGCGTGGCACCAGCAGAGGAGGGCCTCTCTTCGGAGAGAGAGGCTGAAATAAACCACAATCATACCTGATGACATGAACCACAATCACTCCTGATGACATAAACCACAATCATACCTACCTGATGACATAAACCACAACCATACCTGATCGCATGAACCACAATCATATCTCATGACATGAACCACAATTATACCTGATCACATGAACCAATCATCATCTCATGACATGAACCACAATCATATCTCATGACATGAACCACAATCATACCTGATGACATGAACCACAATCATACCTGATGACATAAACCACAATCATACCTACCTGATGACATAAACCACAATCATACCTGATCACATGAACCACAATCATACCTGATGACATATCTCATGACATGAACACAATCATACCTGATGACATGAACCACAATCATACCTGATGACATAAACCACTATCATACCTGATCACATGAACCACAATCATACCTACCTGATGACATAAACCACAATCATACCTGATCACATGAACCACAATCATATCTCATGACATGAACCACAATCATACCTGATCACATGAACTGTGTTTATTCTCCACCTGAATGGTGATCAGTATACCCAGCAGCTATGTCTCTATCAGGATTCTGATGGCAATTTCTCTTCACCAATATCAGAACAAAAGCATGGAAGCGTTATCGATTTTGCTGACATGTGCCAGATTTTTCCTGGTGAATCCCTTAGGTCCAAGGGCCTGCATGGTGGGATCTTTTTCTTTTGATAATACAGCAGCATTTACTCTGGAAACAATCCAGCCGACCAGTGCTATTTCAAAGGTGACTTCAGGATGTAAAATTATCAATGTGTATATGGTTTCAAGAAGACAAAAATCTACATGTTTTTTTAAAAGTTCATAAATCTGATAATTCCCAGAAGTCACTGCAGTCTCAGCTTTCTTGGGAACAAGCAGCGCTGGCCCTATGTAATGCTGGCTATGGTAATGTCTGCAACATTCCAACAGCACATAGATGGGAAGAAAGCAATGGCCTGGCTTGGATGCTCGTCTATATAGGTTTAACCCTCCTCAGTATGCACTTACCTGAGCCTAGTTACGACGAAAACCATCAGCAAGTTAAGTAACTCCATAATTTGAACATGATTACCCAATTAAAAAAATAATTTAAAAGAGAGGAAAAGAAACAATGAAATGAAAATAATTTTCAAAATTCCTACGAATATATATGTTGCTATATCATCAGTTTGAAAAATGTCACACGAGCCATTTACTCAGGGAAAAAAATTCTTCAGAACTTTCTTCCGAATCGTTAATCATCATACCTGTAACTTCATCCCAGTCGAAATCTAGGTCACTCTAAGCTTCATTACCCAGCACTTTCACTAATCTTATGCCGTAAATCCTACAAATCACAGCATCTTTATCACTAAATCTCATTACAGAACGGCAGAAATCAAGGTTAGCCATGGTGAAAAACAGCATTTCGACTTCAAAACTTTAAAATTTATAACTCGAGAACCACGGCACGCCATCGACTCGCGTTTTTTTTGCAAACGGAAACAAATGGCTACAGGAAGAAGGAAGTCACGTTCTTGCGAGACTTCCTTTTCTACGAGAAAACATGGCGGCGCCTGCTGTTGCCACGTGTTTTACCGGGCGCTGGCAGGTGCTCAGCCTTTTGGCTGTGTGATTGCCGGTTGGCGCTAGCGGGCGTGCGTTTGCCAAGAGATTTAAGTAAACATCTCTATATGCACCAGTGAACTGATCATGGTGGTGTGATTGATAAGCTCCAGCAAACTGTTCACAAACCTTTCTATACAACCATGTACCAAAGAGTGTCTTGCTTGAATAAGACCTAAGAGGTCAAAACGCGTTGTTTTGTCTTGTGATTCGTTTGTCTAAGGGTTTGTGGTTTTGTTTTTTTTTTTTCAATGTTTTATCAGGAACTTTTCAAAACTTGTTTCGATTTGCGCCTGTAGTTACCTCACTTTGCAACGAGATCTAACAAAGAGAACAAAAAAATCTGAATAACGAGTCAACATGAAACTGTTGCCATTTCCTTCTGGTCTGTTTTGGTAGAGAACAATCAACCAGACCTATCTGTTATCCAGGGAAAGATCCACCATACAGTGCATGGAGATGTGAAGGTTCTGACAAAAATTCCTCCCCCTGCTACCAATGGAGGGCAAGCAACATTCCGCTCATGTCAGAGGGCAGTACCTGTTGTGACATCCCTACGAATACAGCCAGTGGGCAACACCTTGCCATCAAGTTTACCTACGAGATAGAAAAGAACAGAAGCATCGCGATGTTGGATACCTGCGTCATCCGCACCGACTGGCCTCACCTTCTCTGTCTACAGGATGCTGACCCACATGGACCAGTATTCATAATTCGACAGTCACCAGCCACTGGAACACAAGCTGGGAGTAATTCGCACCCTCACCGAGTAAAGACCATCTGCTCCATCAACACCGCTAGGGAAGAAGAGGTGCAGCACATCAAGGCAGTACTCAGTAGTAGGTCAGGATACCAGAAGTGGGCCTGGGATATTCAGGGGGGTGCGGGGTGGGCAAGAAAATCATACTCCGCCCTTCCACTGAACATCAAACTCTTTTGAGAGTGCACATTTCCATGCTGTACGTAGGTGGCATCAATGAAACTCTCAGCAGGAAGATCCGAAAGTAGGGCGCAAGTGTCAACGCCACGCCCACCAACACCCATCAGAAGCTGGTTAGTCCACCCCAAAGACAATTTGGACAAATCAGGGGTAATATACAAGACAGACTGCCAAGACTGACCATATAATTACATTGGTGAAACTGAGCGCAACCTGCACTAAAGAAACACAAAACGCGAGTCCCCTAGTGGGTGAACATCTGACCCACACCCAACATCAATTTGAAAAGGACAACGTGCAAGTGCTCGACAGAGAAGCTGGATGGTTCCAGAGGGGAGTAAAAGAGGTAGTCTACATTGCCGCCAGGAACCCCACCCTTAACCGCGACCAGGGCTGACAACCTGCCGTCGGTGTACTCCTCACTTGTTCAGTCCCACTGTCGTGAGTTCGCTCACGGCGGTGCGCATTGAAGCCAGTTCTCAACCAGCAGTTGTACTGAAGAGTCGGCTGGATTGCCGACAAAGCTACGCACTCAGTGAGTAACCTTCTTTAACGAAGTGACTTGTTTTGTCTGGTAGCCAACAAATCAATAACCCTCGGACAATAAATGAACAAAATGGATGCATTTCTGCTATGGGAAAATGATCGAAATTTTGCCATTCATATCCCACCGAACATGTATGAAGTATGGGACTGAATTTCAATCGCTAATTCCAGAAAAAAAAAAAGCTGGCACACACTCTTCCTCTGAAAGCTAACAAGACCTCATTCTACATATTCTGAATCCTGTTGTGTGTCACAGCTGTACAGGCAAGATCAACGTATTCTGCATCTACTGAACACAGCTGAACCTCTCTTCACCAGCATCTGTACTGGGGTTTTTTTTTTCCTTCTCTCTCTCTTTTTTTTTTTTTTTTTTTTTTTTTACCTTGATCTACCTCCATCTGTTCCTCCTCTTCCTCCTCAGGTACATCCTCCAGATGAATGTCTGGCTGTTCTACACGAATAATCGATTTGTTCAACAGCCGGAACGCTTCTTTCACATGCTTCGGCTGCACCTACAACAGAAAAAGAAGTCTTGTGGCCTTTCTATCAAACATGAAAACACATCCTGGCATTTCCTCATTGTATTCACAGACAAGGGGAGCGACATCACTTTCCTCCCTTCTGAACAAGACTAATCTGTCACTTTTCTCCCATACATCCCCTAACTACAGAATTAAGAGCATGTTTAAGCTGTTGCAGAGATGAAAAGAAAGGAGTAACGGATATGTTTGAAACCATTTCAACTAATAAGACACTATGCAACAGGTGGGCAGAGGGGTACCACCAGTTCCCTGGCTTCTTCAAAAGTTTGCTTCACAAATACAATTAAGTACTATGTATCCTCTGCAACTCAAATCTGCTGCAAAAAACGATAATAAAGATGGGGGGGACCTGATATAGTTTCCAATGAAATGGCAGCAGATTCATTTTAAAATTCAACTGGCAAAGAATTTTCTTTTTCTTTTAAATAACGACCAGTGATTAAAACAAAAAACAAGCGGGATTAAGGATTTGTTTGGACACGTAAATATGAGAAAAACACCCGTTTTCAAAACAGGGGTAAAACATACTCATCCTGGCAATGCAGACGAGCCATCGACTCTGAGAGACGAATCATGCTCTCCAGCTGACGCACAGTGATTCTCCATGAAGATTTTCCTGCCCCAGAGCAATCCCTCTGCCTCAGGTGTTTGTATTCGCCAATCATGTAATCCTGTGCTTCTTTGACAATCTGAGAACAGGCACAAGACATGACTAAACAACTCACAAAAAAACTGACAATCGATTTATAGTGCTGTCCTGTGCAATACTAAACAACGAGTATGAGATTTATCAACTGTTATCATGCACTACTGGTGTTACTAGTGTGAGATTTATTAACTGTTAATATGCACAACTGGTGTTATCAATATGAGAATTATTAACTTTTATGATGTACAACTGGTGTTTTCATTCTTACTGCCTGCTACATAAATGATGTTTGAAAAATTTCTGACCTGGAATAAACAAAACTTCTCTTTGGGAACATGTCTACTTATTACACATAACTTCTTGTAGAGCTCTAACTGACAGGTGTTACACTATATAGAGCTTGAACTGACAGGCGTTATACACTATAACTTCTTGTAGAGCTTGAACTGACCGATGTTATCATACACTGTATAACTTTTCTAGAGCTTGAACCGAAATATTAATATACACATGAGTGAAACTGGAAAAAAAAAAACAGAAAGGTCGGGGTCCAGAGGCCTTTTGGGCCCCTGACGGGGTCCAGGGGGCAGTGCCCCTGGTGGGGGGGCCCCAGGGGGCAAAGCCCTCATCTGAAACTGATTTTTTTTGAGAAATTCAGACAGTTTACGCGGCCTCTGGTGAAAGGAAATTTGGAACCGAGGCCTTGTTTGATACAGATATTTATTGCTTATATGACAGTTCCCATACATGAACTGTTTTGTTTTTTTTGTTTTGCTGTGTGAAATACAGAGCAGTGAAACCTCTCTATTTAGATCTTCCCTAATAAGACTTCCTCTCTAAAGTGACCTTAACCCATTGACTGCCCTTGCACGACCGGCGTTCATGATGGTTTCGGGAAAGCTGTGTGCCCTTGCACCAACAGCGTTTGTGATAATTTCATCATCAAAATTTGGCAATTTAAAGAAGGGAGGCAAGGAGAAAGAACGGTTGTATGGACACTAAAGGATGGTTTCTTCCCTTTCACGATTCGCTGACCGACTGGTTCACGTCCATTCGGACGATAACTTCGGCAAGGTTCAGCTGAGTCATTCTCGGTTCAAGATGGCGAGTCAAACAGGCAGTACGATCAGGTGCGTGCCATTTTCAAACGATCTAATGCTCTTGAAGTGGTTCAAGAAGTATCCGAGACCGTGAAAGCGCTGACGAAGACTTCAGAGAAGTGGAACAAAACGATTCAGAGGAGGAATAAAACGATCACAATCAACACCACCCTTTGCTATTGGAGATTGGCGTTGATGACGAAGGTGATCTCGACTTCAAACTGAGCGATACCGGCGCAAATGGGCCCGAATCGGAGAGTAACAAGCCTATTCCGTCTACGTCAACTGCCCCCTACCTCCTTTCGTGAGAGGTTGGGAGGAGAGTCGAGGAAGGGGAGGGGGTTTAGGACAAGGGCGGGTCCAGTGTGAGGGGGCGTGGCAGAGGAAGAGGGTGTGGCACTCATCAGACTGAACAGAGGCCAGTACTCGTCACCCAAATCTCATCCTTTCACGGGGGTGATCCTGGTATCAAGGTGAACACTGACAATTTCAAGTCTATGGATTTCATGGAGTTGTGTGTGTGTGTGTGTGTGTGTGTGTGTGCGTGTGTGTGTGTGTGTGTGTGTGTGCGTGTGTATGGTGTGTGTATGTGTGTGTGTGTGCGTGTGTGTGTATGTGTGTGTGTGTGTATGGTGTGTGTATGTGTGTGTGTGCGAGAGAGAGAGAGAGCAAGCAGTGCTTGTGCATGGTGTGGGTATGCATTGTGTGTGTGTGTGTGTGTGTGTGTGTGGTGTTTTGTGCATGGTGTGTGTGTGTGTGTGTGTGTGTGTGGAGCTTTTGCATGTGGTGCTGTGTGTGTGTGTGTGTTGCTTTTGAATACGGTGCTTGTGCACAGTGTGTGTTTGTGTGTGTGTGTGTACCAAAATGTGTGTCAGTCAACTGTAACTGGAAGTAGTGTGGGATCCTGATCCTTCTGTCCATAGGTTCTTTGGTGTGGTGTATTCTCTGCGAAACCGGTGTATTTTTCAGTTGTTAGTGTGCTTTCATCATCTGTGGTGTGGCCTTTTGTAGCTCAGTCCTATCTTTAGCAGTCTCTTTTTTTTTTGTGTGGGGTTGGTTTTGCAATGTTTTATTTATTACCTTCTGTGGTGATGGCTTTTTATCAATCGCACTTAGTTCATGAGTGAACTAAACCACATGTGTGAAAGAAAACCGACAGAATAACTGGAAGTTACACTTAGTGTTGTTATTGTTAGTTCATCTCTGCTAAACAAGACCAATTCCCAAGAGGCTTGCAAATGTGCAGACTGATGCTGTGGATAATGTGCAGTTCCATCTTCCTTCCCGCGTTACCTGGGCTGGAGTGCCCCTTATGATATGGGTTGCTAAACATTTTATGGATTGTCAAGCTTTATTGTGAATACAGATGTTTGTTCTCATGTTCAAAGGATACTAACACCAGTTTTTTGTGGTATTTCATTGTGATTTTAGTGCTATAGTTTTGTTTATGTTCTGAAAGTGTCTGTTTTTCAAACAAAACATTCATCATTATATATATTTTTGGTCTACTCATTACAAACAAAAATCAAACTATTGTGACATCTGACTGTAGCCAAGGATATAACAAGAAAATTTCCCAAGTATCTAAGATATATGTCAAGAGCAGTGGGCATATCAGTGAACCTACCTACGAAAACAAAATTGTGTCCATTGATACCTGGATTGTACTGTACCCCAGAAATGCATAAATTTCATACAAAACAATAATTGTGGGTTGTATACATTCACTACAAATATTTACACAGGTGTTCAGTAAACACTAAAACCACTTTTTGCCAGGTTTGTATGTTTTTTTTTTGCTGCTGTGGGGTCTTGTATGCTTACAAAATATATTTTTTTAAAAAGTTCAATTACAAGATTATTTATTATTCTCAAAATGAACAAAATCAAGTATATTTGCAGATATGACAGCCCTAGGTATTAAGAAGAAAACATGCCAAAAATCTAAGAGATATCTCCACAAATAAATGAGCACTGATCAAATTAGTGTACCTACCACAAAAAGTCAAATTTTGCTCTGGCACACTGAAGTACAAAACCGATACAAAATAGCGGCAGTCAAGGGGTTAAATTCTGTGATGGTTTCATCATACTGTCTGTTAAATTACCTATCTTCTTAAAAAAAAAAAAAAAAAAAAAAAAAATCCAAGTTTCATGTTAAGATCACAAATCTGTGCATTTAATAAGGTGTTAATAGAGTGTTTTCCACTGTACTTCCAAAACTAGCCCATTTTATTACACATTAGAAATGAACCTTAAGAAGTTTTCCCCATCCTTTTTCCAGAAAACTAACCCTCATATTTATTTTTTTCTTTTACGATTTTCTTTTTTTTTGTTAAACATTTTTTCATACTATCATGTCTCTCTCTCTCTGTATGCCTTACATCCACCTTTGTGTGTGTGTGTGTGCATGTGTGTGTGTGTGTCACTAGGGGGAAAGGGGGCATGGAGGGCGGCTGAAAAAGATTTTACTGAAATTCTTACCTTCATGCTATTAATATGGTACGGACTTCTGTCATGCTTTGATAGCCAAGATTTTCCATTGGATCCATACTTGAGGTCCGAGTTGCACATGCGGCAAAATGCTACTCCAGGGTTTGTTCATTTTCAAACACCAAACACGATGTTGTCGTTGTTCATCATATATTTCGTTCAGCCAAGCCCATCGCCACTTATTAGTGATGCCAGTCGATCTCCTCAACTAAATCACATTCTTTAAGATAGGACATTCTCACAGTTTCCAACCAACTCCAAACTCGAAATCTAGATTTCGGCAAATGGTGCTTTATCTTTGTTCCCTAAAATAAAGAGTACTTCCAATTTGGCCCTTCCGTTTTATGGTAAGATGCGCTCGATACGTAATTTGCGCAATTTTAGAGACCATTTTGAAAAACTTTTTCTTTTTCTCCTCAGATGTATGAAAAACGGAAAATTCCATCTCGACTAATTTCATAAAAAGGATTCCGTCTCGGTTCGAAGAAATTTCACATATGTATACACTATATAACTTCTTGTAGAGCTTGAACTGACAGGTGTTACGTTAGTTACACCGTAGAACTTTCTTAAAGCTTGAACTGACAGGTGCTATTATACACTATTCAACTCCTTTACAGCTTGAGCTGACAGGTGTGTTATTATATACAACTTTTTGAGAGCTTGAACTGACAGGTGCTATTATACACTATACAGCTTTTTAGAGATTGAACTGACAGGTGCTATTATACACTATACAACTTTTTAGAGACTGAACTGACAGGTGTTATTACATACTGTAAAACCTTTTTAGAGCTTGAGCTGACAAATGTTATTTTACACCACACAACTTTTTTTTTAAGAGCTTGAACTGACAGGTGTTATTATACATTATTTGCAGTGGTAAATTTCACAACTGCTATTATACAACTTGTAGTGGAGCAAGAATTGGCCAACTTGTTCGTTATTACAGGTGCTCCATTTGACAACTGATATTACACTAATCATATGGTAATACAAGTTATCAAAACCTAGCACTGCTACAAGTTCTGTGAAAACAGTTGTCAAATGTAGCACAATAAGTAGAGTGTAAACAAATATACATCTACCTACTTTTACATGAAGTATGCACCTCTAACCTTACCTTTTTTGCCTTTAAAATTGTTACAGTTCTTTCCTTGCCACGTTACAGAGGTCGTTATTTCTCAAGACTTGCACAGTCTAATCATGTTCTCTCCATCTACTAAATGACTCTTCACTGACAATGTATCTTCACCTATTCAATAACACCTCTTTACAGACAGTTAATGTATCTCCAGCTACTTAATAACAACTCTTAACTGACAGTTAAAAAACAAATTGATGTAGAAGTATTTCAAACAGAGGGAAGAAAAAAAGACCGATGCACACACTAAGCAGGGGCAGTCTGGGTGGGTGTCATAGGAATTTTAACCTTTATAACCCTGTTCCGCCCTATTCCGCCCGACCCCTCAGGCTCCTGATCCGCCCTATACCGCCCGTAGCTCAGTTGACCAATTGTCTTGGTGTGCCTCCCTTATTTGGGTTGCCCACAGTAATAAGACAAACCGGTCGTTATCCGGGTCTTTCCTGCCTTTGCTGAGCGCCATTTCTGACAGCAGTTGGTAGCTTTGATTTTTATTGATTTTTTAGTCATCCAAATGACTTCCGACTAAATCGAAATGTCGCACTCTGACAGTGACAGTGACATGAGCTTGACTTTTGAGCAAATGTTCGACTACAATGTGAATACGACTGAAAACGAAGACTGGAATCAGTCAGACATTGATCTCGACGCTGTTGACAGTGACAGTGACAGTGACTATGAACCTGAAGTGAATGCGAGTAGTGACAGTGACATGGACATAGGTGACGCAGGTGCTACTGACGTTGGTGGATGATGTGCACAGTCATCGCAGTGGTCGAACGACGATTTTCGAACTGAAGTTCGTGTGTTTGATGCATACAGGGGCCCCCCACGTCCACAAGTGAATCTTCGAACACCTTTTGATTATTTTTCACTTGTTTTTTTTTTCCTTTGGACGCATTCCATCTCATGGTCAGGGAAACCAACCTGTATGCAAGACAAACGCTCACGGCTGCTGGGCTTCCAGAGGATAAATTTGAGCCAACCACTGTGGATGAAATCAGAGCTTTTGTTGGTCTTCTTCTCATGTTTATGAACATGGCCCCACTTCCTCATCGTGATTTTTATTGGAAAGAGTCATCTCCTTTCTTCAATCTTTGGGTGTCAGGTGTCATGTCAAAGAACAGGTTTGAACAGCTGAATCAGTATTTTCACCTTGCTGATACTACTCAGTTTGTTCCCAGAGGTCAGGCTGGGTATGACCCCCTGTACAAAGTCGGACCTCTCATTTCTATGACTCAAGAATGTTTTGCTATGCAATTTCTGCCTGGTCAAAACATGACAGTAGATGAGGCAATGATCAAGTTCAAGGGTCGTTGTGGTTTTCTGCAGTACATGCCTGCAAAACCAACAAAGTGGGGCCTCAAAGTGTGGGCTTTGTGTGATGCTGATTCTTTTTATATGCTGAATTATTCAGTATATACTGGGAAGACCAATGATGTGCCTGCTGGGGGACAGGTGATGCCCTGGGGGATCGTGTCGTCAAACACTTGGGCAAAACCCCATTATTTCAAGTGGCACACCATCTACTTTGATAATTATTTCACGTCAGTCCCCCTCATTCAGCATCTGTTTCAGAAGAAAACCCTGGCGTGTGGGACTGTGCGAAACAACAGGAAGGGTCTGCCACAGGATATGAAGCCAGCAAAATGTGTCAAAAAATCTGGGGACACAAAGCGCTGGTTTCGTGAGATTGCCTATGATGATTTGAAGGGCAAGCTTCAGGCTGTTGCTTGGTTTGACTGTCGCAAGGTCACCCCTCTTACTTCTGCCCATGATGGATCTGATGGAGAGCTTGTCAGAAAGGTGCAGGGGGTGTTGAAAAAAGCCAGGTATTCTAGGCCCCTGGCTGTGGCTGATTACACCAAGAACTACAATGGTGTTGACAAGCATGATCAATTGCGATCATATTATTGTTCCAAGCAGAAATTCATGAAGTGGTGGAAATATGTTCTTCTTCTTCTGCCTGGACACTGCTGCAGTAAATGCCTATATCATCTACAAAAACTCTGCAGCTGCCCCACTGAAACTGCATGTGGATTTTCAAACTGATATTATCATGGGCATGGTGAATGGTTTCAAGGGTCGAAAACGGATCGGCCGTCCCGTTGTTCATGACAATCCAGACAAGCACAAACACACTCCTTCCAAAATCCAGTCTGCCAGAGGCAAGAAGGACTGTGTCTGGTGCAAGAAGGAAGGCAGGAAAACCCCAGCAGCAATGCCATCCAGTCAAACACATGAGTGTGTGATGTGTAAGGTGGCACTTTGCAAGGATCGTGGGTGCTTCTTTTTTTTTTCATCAGCAGTGAGTAGGTTCCAACACACTCGTTCTTAGCAGTACACCTGATACTGGACAACAGCAAGGACTGGACTTTGTCATTTTGTTTTGTACAGACTGTTTTGGGGTTGACTAAATATTACAAAGTGTCACATACAAAAGTACTGGAGTTCGTGCAAGTAAGAAAAGTGCACCACGGAAAAAAAAAATTCATGTCAGTGATGTGTGTGTGACAAAAGTGCTCAAAAGCAAGAACATTTCCAGTGATTTGTGTTCTGTGTGTGTGAGCACATTTGGATTATATAATCATGACATCTGGAACCATATGGTGAGTACAACAAAAATATTTTTGAGTGTTGTTTTGTGTTGTGATGCCCGTCTTTCTTCCTTCCTACTAACACCTGCGTATAGTTAGAAATATTATCAGTCATAGGAATTCTTTTTCTCACAAACACAAACTAACTCATGCAGATCAAAAAGCATGCACTCCAATACATTTTCAGTAAATATGGTAAGATTTTGACCTGTTAAACTTTTTTTTTTTTTTTTTTTCCTTATGTAAATATTTTGTGACTTGAAAGCGTCACAGAAATTTCACGTATATTCCTAGCTGCCTGTGTAACTACTAACACCTCACAGCACCCATCAGTTCTTTTCAGATGGTGAACCTGACCACTTGCCACCAAAAAAGGTAGGTACTATAAAGTTGATGGGTGTTGTATTGCCTGTCTGTCGCCTATTTCACTGACGTAGGTGTGTTTTTCCAGGTAAAATCAGGTGTGTGAGTGACAAGCCAAAAAAAAAAATTTCATACCCCCCTAAAATAACAAGTGCAAACCAAAGTTCAGCTTTCCATAGATTTTTGCTGAAAATCTGAAGTCTTTCTATATCCATTAGTTTATTTTTTACAATTTTTTTAAAGTCGGTACCCCCAATCGGGCAGCAAATTCCAATGTAAACTCAGTAGTTTAAGCGAATTACGTCACACGAAATGCAGGACAATGAAGGTTAAAAAATGTTTTTCTTCAATTTTTTTTACCGCTTTCCTGAGGTCATGTCAGGGCTTTTCAGAGCTAACCTTGGGTTTGAACTGCCGGGCAAACAAGATGTAGCGGCGAATGTCGTCCACAGAATACACACGTTCCACAGACCTTTCCAGTCGGCTGTGTAGATCGACAATGCGCCGCGCAATGGCATAATCTGTGACCTGCATCCACCAACCACAATGTTACAATGACAGATATCTTCCCATGATCACTTAACAACAAAAAAGAAAAAGACCAAAACAAAAACCAAACAAAACCATAGCTATTCTGTAGAATGCAGACCTCTACTCCAGTCAAACAGGTAACAAATCCTCCCTTCATGGTGGTCCACATTTCAGCAAGTTTGGTCTTCGTTGGATCACATTCCATCTACCTACAAATTTCATTACTATTAGCTAAACAAGTTTCATTACATTCACTTCAGCAATTTGCAAGCATCCTGCCATCAACCCCCCCCCCCCCCCCCCCCCCCCCCCCCCCCCGATCAAAATCGACACCCCAAACATAAAAGCAGGGTCCCCACTGAGGAAAATGAATAATTCCTAAAATTCTAGGAGGGTATGCAGACATACCCTCCCACACTGGTGAGAGGAAAAAATTGTTTTCAAAATAGTGTGATCCAACACAATTCTTCTGAGCATCTTGTGTTCTGTCATTTTTCCGTCTTTTGGTTCAATTATAACCAGGACCATTCATTCGCACAGCTTTTGTTAATCTCTTTCACTTTGCAGCGTCTTGCTCATAATGATTCAAAGCCTGACATCAACTTGCCTCCAAGACCCCCACCCAGTTGGGCAAAATGGCCACTGCTGCTCTCACAAGGAAACGTGAGATGGCATGACTTCTTCAGCGTCATCTCTTATGTATTGAACATATAACAAGAGCTTTTTTATACCACTTTTTTCTTTCTGTTCTTCTTTTTCCTCCTTTTTCTTTTTCAAACTTTCGTGGCAGATGTGTCTCTAACACACACACACCACACACTGCAGACATACTGAAAAAAAAGAAAGAAATTTTAACACTATCCCTGTGTATGCGTGCAGTATAAGGGGGGCTCGTTAAATAAGCTGAGAGCCTCCAGCCTGACCTTGGGGGAGATCAAGACCTGTGCCAGGGACAGATGGAGGCGGAAGGTTGCTCTTAAGCCCTATGCCTCTCGAGAAGTGAAGAGGACCAAGTCAAGTCAGTCAAGATCAATGTCTGAATCACCTTGCTCCAAAATTTGATCAAGAGTGTAGCCCTCAACTACGCTCTCTTCTTCACTAATGCATCAAAAAATGGATTCTACAAGTTGCATAGTTACTTGATCCGCCACTTTCCCAGAAAATCTTCACCCCCCCCCCCCCCCCCCACCAAACTTTGAAAATTCACAGCAGCAAAACTACTCCACCAAAACTCTTGCAACAAAAAACAAATGGCATCCAGAAACGATCCTACAGGAAGACTCTTCTGGCATTCTGAATATGCGATAGTGAAAGTGAAAGTCACTGACTTTGCATTCAGCAGTCCATCTTGGTCGATCCGGTATTCAGAAAATCTTGCTGTCCATCTCGGTCAATGCGGTGGCAGTGGGTTGAAGTCACTTCTATTGAAACAAAATGTCTCGATTTCATTTATCTCCCTTGTCCTAATAAATGTTACAATGTATACAAACTCACCTCATTACATTCGTCAACAAGAACAAAGAACAGATCGAAGCGAGACATGATGGGAGCCGACATGGAGAGATTCTGTTTAAGAGAGAACGTGATCGATCATAGCGACCTCCCACAGGGTTGGCAGCAGCTAAGATGGATGTTCGTGCATTGAGTGTGGCCTGCACAAATAGACCAAAATGGGTTTATAAAGCACAAGAAAAATGTGGAAGCAAAATGCAAAAATAAACCAAAACGGATTTAAATTGCCCAAGAAGACAAAAGTGGAGGCAAACAGCAAATAAAACAAAATGGATGTAGCCACAAAATGACATCTGCATTAAAGTTCAAAATTTGTTCATCCTCCCTCATACAAGTGGACAAATAACCAGACATAAACCAAATCAAATAATTCAATATGTAGAAATGATGACAGATGTAGTCTGCAGAGTTAAAACTGTTCAATCAAACTAAGGTAATAAATCCACCTTTTCTTCATATCAGGATTAATTCCTGTTACAGGACTGAAATTTGCTGTTCAGTTCCAATACTTACCTGTAATGGATGGTTCCTTTACCACCTATGTAGAATGTATGAAACTACATAGGAGGAGGAAACAACATTTAAACTGATCAAAACCAACTCTACTGAAGTTGCCCCATTTATGTTTCTAACCATAGAAATCAGATCAACATTTCCTGGTGAAATAAACCATAGTCAATCAAGCTAAGCCAAGTTGACCAAATCCAGCTTTTCTCTGCATGTCATACAAGCAGCCCAGTACACCCATTAACAACTGGGGTTTCCTACATCCACAACGTAGATGTAGGACGCTAGGAAAAATTTTTAAAAACCAGTTTTAACCTACCAAAACCTGCTAAACTGAAGTCATTACACTCCTGACTAGTCCTCAAGTCATCTGAAAGTATATATATATATATAAAACCTCATGAACCTCCTGATGAAGCATGCGATTCTCTTGCTTCACAGATGTGCATGAAACTGATGTGTTACCTTGACCCCAGCCTTGGTGATGGAGATAGTCTGTTGTTCCATGGCCTCATGAATGGCCACCTGGTCCTTGGGGTCCATCTTGTCAAACTCGTCAATGCAACACACCCCGTTGTCCGCCAACATCAGCGCCCCCGCCTCAATCACAAACTCGTGCGACTCTTCATCCTGCAAACCCACACTACACAGATTACCTTTGTAACGTGACAATAAGAAATTGTGTCAAGTATTGGGCTCAGAGTATGCCATTTACACCATCAACACAGTAAAAGAAAGTCTAAACTTCAAGCTTTTGGTGATTATTAATACAATACCAAATGCAAGCTTTGAGAATCCCAAAGCAATAATTTTGTCAGCAAAGAGCTTGTAACGGTACAACATGGTGTTGGAGCATTTTGTCATTTTTTTTTGGGAGGGTGGGTGTGACGTGACGCTTGACAAAACCATCCGATAGGTCCCACTAAAACACCAAACCAAAGAATAGATTTCAAATCTATGCCCACTCTCCCCTCTCAAACCATCCCCCACCCCCCTTTTGTCCCCTTCCCCCTCTTTGAATGGTGTGCGTCGCATGGCTTCGACTATCTGTTGCAAGGAAAATTGCGTCACGGTAAATACGTGCCCGCCTTTCGTGCTTAGCAGCCTACCTCCCTTCCCCCCTCTCAACCCTCCCTCCCCATGCTGTGCGATACAACGCAGCGTGGAATGTGTGTTCTAACAATAGCCCCCCCCCCCCCCCCCCCCCCCCCCCCCCCACACAAAGGCATGTTGCCGCACTCTCTCCACCACCACCACCCGGGGCGACTCCAGACAACCAATCTACACCAGTGGGGCAGTCACCAGCCACAGGAGAGATCAACTATTCTCTCCGAAGCAAAGCTAAGTTTGCTTACCACCTGGACTCAAACCCATCAGACCCTTACCCTCACTTTATGATGAAACAGTGAGAACCTGTCTATGAGTACCATTCTGGCTACAGCACTGGGTGCTAGCAAGCAGAATGGATGTATAATAACCATATACATTCAGTGTAACTTAGACAGAACCCCTGTATGCCAACTTAAGCTTGCTGCACAGAGTGCAAGCGAGTAAAGTAGGAGTGAGGAAGGGCCCCATTGTGGTAGTCCAATGAGAACTGAAACGCAGTCTATGGAAGTGACATGCCATTTCTTATCTATGTGTAAGTAATAAAAGTTGATGTGTGAAAGTGCACTTAACTTGTGTCAGTTCCCTGTTGTTCAATCGAATGTTGAATGTTTGAACTTCTCTCTTCAATTCTGTATCTCGGAGCTATAAGTACTTTTAATTAAGAGTACAAGCCTAAGGAAAATTATCTCAGAGCCATTCTCCCGTATTTTATCAATACCCGGAACATATAAAAATTTCTTCGATGACTAGTACCGGGAAGTTGCTCCTTCCACCACTAGTAAGAGAGAGGGTGTAGGTGAAATGTTAAGATAATTCTCATAGAGAATTATTCCAAGTCCTTCCCCTAGAGGACCCACCTACCACTCGTATCCATCTCGTCACAGTGGGGGTGGTGAATGACTGATCTAGCGATACACCTTGAAATCTGTTTATTTCCTAACTTTGAAGCTCAGTATCAGAAGTGTGATGCAGAATATAAATGAACCATTATAAGCAGTGAATTTTCTTTAGACTGCAAACAAGACCCAAAACGAACATGTTTCCAAGTGGTTCACCCCCTTCTTTTGGCAAAGGGGGGAGGGGGGGCGGCTAGGGGAGGAGAGCCCTTGAAGCTTTGGCCTCCACTTTCAACATAAATTCTGCTATACTGAACTGAACATTTCCCCCCTTGAGAATAAATTCCATTTCATCAATACATTTTAATTCAACTGTGGTTATCCCCCACTGTCACCCATCCCTGAACTAATGTTGAGGTGGCACATGGCGTGCAAGATCGTTTATTTTTGTTTCTCACCTTTGATGCAAGGTACACTTATAAAATTTGGCACACAGTTGCAATATATCTAGGCAGTAGTCTGCCTATTTTTTTTTGAGTCAATCTGACAAAAATGACAGGGGTTATTGGATGCTCTAGTTTTTTTTTTTTTGACACTAACGTTTTTGGGACAGCTACTGGTACAATACCAAGGCTCCACTTCCTTAGTTATTGTTATAAAAGTAGACAAACATGGTCAAAAAACACAATAAAACCCATTTCAGTTTTCTGAAAAATTTATTACTATTTTTCATCGGGGGTTGAAAAGTTGTTATTTTTTCTTTCATCATAAACCTTTACACATTCACACTTAGCATTACAACCACCATAGTTAGAGTCTTCTAATATGTCTCATTGTGTTCAGCAGCCATTTTTACATGCACACACCAAGTTTCATTTGAATATCTGCATTAAAACTGAAGATATAGTGTTCTCAACAAGCATGTGACAGTGAAAATCAGCATTTTGAGAAATCGGGCCGGAAAGTATATGTCAATTATGTGCAAAAGTTCTTTTTCATATAATGCTATCCCAGTATTTTTCCTGCTTACTTTATCCATTTATGTGCACTATCTGACTGTTTTCCAGCCTTTCTGTAGATTTTAGAAGGCACCAGCACCATAAACCTCCCCTTCCCGTCCTTGTCGAGCCTCCCTCTCTTGTCGGTCTGCAGCCTCTATTGTTTTTCAGCGGGCTTTGGCCTTTTCATAAGTCTTCCTGGTTGCTGACTGCACCCTCTTGGCATCTGCCTTTTCCACAAAGTCCTCTGTAAAGACATGGTCTGGTACATCACCTCCCCACAGGCCTTGCACTTCACTGTCAGGTGAACAGCAAACCCCATCCAGCGAGATGCGTCTTCGCATAACTGCACCTAAAAACAAAATAAAAATCGGAATAAATATCTATGAAATCAAGTGTTTGTGTGCGCATGTGTGTGTGTGTGTGTGTGTGTGTGTGTGTGTGTGTGTGTGTGTGTGTGCACGCGCATATGTGCGTGTGCGCGCGTGCATGTATGCACACACACACACACACTTACCTAGCAACAACTACACACACACACACACAATGAACTGAAAAACACACATAAAAGCACACACACCCTCCCATCCCCCACAACCCCCCTCCCTTCACATACACACTCACACAGCAACCACACACACAAACAACAACAACCACACATGCAACACAACACTCACCACACAGAAATTCCCCCCCCCCACAACTCATACACAGCCCCACCACCTATACACACACACACACACACACAACAACACACAACAAACACACACACATGCTACACAACACAACAACAACACACACACACAGTGATATACCCACACTCACACACACAGAGCAGGCTTGGCCCACAACCGCCACACACAACTTGCAGAGCAGATTCTAAAATTAGATGCTGTTCATGATGAGAGAAGAAGATAACCAAACTGAAAAAGATAAACAAAACAATCCCTCACCTTCTTTTTGCACTTGGGACACTTATACATCGAACAGAGCATTCAATGCTTTGATGTCCACGATCACATTCCCCTCCATAGTCCGTTCTTCTGTTCGCGTCGGGGGGAGGGGGGCGGGTGGTGGGTGGTGGTGGTGGTGGTGAAGAGAGGGGTGGAGACAAAGGCCGTTTTCTCCCCAAACTTTCCAGTTTTACAGACGATCTGATAGGCTTGCTTGTATCGGGGTCGCGACGGCCCAGGCTGTGGTTTAGGCACAGTTTCTGCAGGTTTTTTCTTTGCAGCAATCCTTTCACGGCCTCTTCTTTTCCTTTGCCCAACTGGTGCTTGGTTGACCCACTTTCTTGCAGGCATTTTGTTGATCAGCTGTCAAAATCGATGATGGCTGCTGAAATGACGCCGTGTTGCTCAAGTCGGAAAGTGCCGAAGTGATCTTCGGGCGATCTCGGCAAGCGATCACGCAGGAAGCACGCGCAGTGCAGGAGGCTATTAGCCAATGAAATTGCTCGTTTCAGATATCGACCTTCACCTCTGTGTAATGTAGTTTGTCATTGGTCAAATTGTGGAAGGGGCTACCTCTTTTTTTAGCTTCGTGTGTCGCTGGAAACCCTTATTTGCATAAGATTCTGACGTCAGAATCTAGGTCAAATCACTAGCTTTACAATGAGCCATGGCATGGCGGGGTCCGTTTTATAGAACTTGCAGTAACTAGGGCTTGAAGCTTGCTAATTTTCGCTTTTTAGGTTTGTTTTTTTTTGACATTTCGTAGACACACCTAGGTTATAAAATGATTTATTTCTCACACAAAACATAATACTTATGCAAAATAAACATCACAGGTGTGATCTAGAGAGATTATAGGGGGCTTTCCCACCAAGAACCCAAAACACATTCTGAAACGATTTTGACACATTTTTTCATGCCATACGCCACCTTGATGACTAAACACAAGATTATACATTCCTTCAATGTGGCAAACAATGAATCAAGTTCGACGACTACGTAACTCTTACCAGTGTATCTATTATATGTGAGCAAACAGATATAACTCCTATCAATGTTTCAATCAATTCCATATAATGTACGAACTGACTGATATGCAAGTAATACCAAACAAGAGTCAAGTTTTAATTAGATAAGCTCGTTTCCACTAGTTCACATACACTGACAGCAATGGTCATGAACCAATACCAAAATAATCATGAATCATCTCTTTCTCAAAAATCATCACTCACTCGAACCACAGCAGCAGTCAGACCAGCAGCAGTACTGGCTTTGCCACTAGTGTACACAGCACGGGGAGAGAACTCCTCCACTTGCTTCAGAAACTGGGATTTGGCTGTTGATGGGTCGCCCACAATGCAGACGTTAATATCTCCACGGAGGTGGGTGCCCTCTGTCGTCACCTTGGGAACCCCGCCAAACAGCATGAGAAGAATGCCTCGTTTCACCTCATCGTTTCCTGCAGGCAGAACATATGAATGGTTAATCTGTTGCCCACAAACAGACAATCCATATGTGGCACATGGATAACAGTGAAAGCATACAAGTTTTCATCACAACAGAATGATGCAGGGCTCTGCATGTACAGATGCACTTCAATGCAATGGTTTCTTCACTTTGTGGTAAACTTTATGTACAATATGTTGCAAGTGCAAAAAATTCGAAGGAATCTTATGGATAATCAGGTCTGCACTATTCATACTCCTTAATGTACAATAAGCAAAACAGCTGTAGTGCAAAACTTCCAATGTGTTCTCTCGTCTTTCCTCAGTCAAAAGCTCCCTTTCACCAGTACTGGTCGAGCTGTTGGGCATTTACGCCTAGCCTTGCCCTAGTGTTTTTGTCATACTGGCACTAAAGTTTTCAAAATCTTTAAACCCACCATGAACAGTGGGGAAGAGACTGGTACAAAGGTTGTGGTAGATATTCTTGTCCTGACTCATGTCGTACACGGTCTGCCATTCCTCCTTCGTCATTCTCTCCTTGATCATCGAGGCCGTCAGTTCTTCTTCACGCACCTCTCGGCCACTCAGCTGAAAAACATGACGGCACAATCCACAACTTGGATGAGAGACGTTGATGGTGTCAACACACACCCCCTCAAAAATAGTGTCAGCAGAGATCTCAAGTCATGCTGTTTTGCCCAGTAAGCCACAAAGCCACTTCTGGACTGAAAAAGAAACTTGACGAGCGTCAACAGACATATTTTCACAATCTGCCTCCTTACAATACGTCTCTGGTGTGGTATTTCATTAAGAAATAACTCCTGCACTGAAGCAAATTTGCTCAGTACAAGCATATGTCAGCACTATAAAAGCCAACATTTTCTTCATTCTTTTTACCCTTCTTCTTATTCATTTAACTTAAAAAAAAGAGGAAATCTCCTGCTGCTGTACTTCAGATATGCTGAGATCTTTTCATGATATTTTCACAATCTGCCTCCTTACAATACTTCCCTAGTGTGGTATTTCATTAAGAAAATAACTCCTGCACTGAAGCAAATTTGCTCAGTACAAGCATATGTCGGCACTACAAAAGCCAACATTTTCTTCATTCTTTTTACCCTTCTTCTTATCCACTTAAATTAAAAAAAGAGGAAATCTACTGCTGCTGTACTTCAGATATGTTGAGATCTTTTCACGATACCACAATCTGAGAATAGCAGCCAAGCCACCTGAAGGGTGACAGATGGCAACAGAATATTTTAATCAACTCCTGAACAAGTTTGATCTCTATGAATCCTCCTCACATTTTATTCTTTTTTCCTCCCCCTTTTTTTTTTTTTTTTGGGGGGGGGGACCACTATTCATCTAGGCTCTAATGAACACTGGTGCCTTACTCTTTACTTCCCATAAGAAACAGTATGTTCTCAGTCCTCTATCCCATAAGGACTGGCTAGAAATGAGCTAAAAAATGGGTATGGTCATTAAAATAATTATATCTTTCTTGTTTGTCGATTGACTGCTTTGAAATTTCGAAGTTTTATGGAAGTGATGTTATTGGTTATACTGAAGCGGTCAAATGTACAAAAAAAAATTTTTTTTTGTATGTCAGTATGGTAATTAACTACAGAATAATTAAAAAATGTTATGTGTGTTTAATAAAGGTTGGAAAAATCAATGCGTGGTGTGCTTGTTAGTAAAACAATACTGACAGTTAGTCACACATGTGACCACAGAAACAATACAAGTCAAAGAAAAATGTTCACTGACTTTTATGTAGTCTTGTGATGACATAATATACAGGTAAGATTACAAGCACAGAAAACATTTGCACTCACAAACACAGTTCCTTCTACAGTATTTTGCACAGTTCTGTCCACAAAGTCACAGTATAACCACAGAAACAAAGTCACATGGTGTCAATGTTCATATTCTGCACACAAGGCCTAGGAAGATGAGCTTCATAATGCATAATGACAGGGTACACAGGTAAGCACAGGTGAGTTCAGGTAAGTTCAGGTATGTACACTATACACAAGCGAGTCACTGTCACATATTATTGCTGGTAGTTGTGAAACTGCCCAAAGCAGCCTCTGTCCTCGCACAGAGCAACACCACATTTCCTGCATTCAAAGAGGGTCTGGATTTTGTTGCCTGCAGGGGTGCGTTCAGGACCTTTTGCACACTCCACAGTTGCGCACACCCAGCTTGCTTTCAATCTTGCTGATCTCGTGGACAGCTGGCTTCTTGATGTGAGGGGTTGTGGGCATGATGACATCAAGAGAAGCTTTTCTTTTTCTGGAGGTGAAGCCATTGATAAGGCCCTTGGACACTTCCAGGTGGAATTCCAGGTGTGAGAAGGGCTTGCGACAGGGTCCTCCTGGGGCATCACGATACAAGATGTATGCATTGATGACACTCACATCAAGTAAGAAACAAAACATGTATTTCCACCACTTCTTGGCTTTGTTGGCAATGCCATAGTATGATTCAAGTTGATCATTTTTGTCTACACTGTTGTAGTTTTCAGTGTATCCTGGATGGCAATAGGCTTTGGGTATGTGCGATCTGGCGCACCACGTTTCCCCTTCCTGGTAATATTGATGTCGCCAGTCTTGTTGGCTGTGGAAAGTGCAATGACTTGGCGTTTCTTTTCACACCAAGTCACTGCCATCAATCTGTCCTTCTGCATCTTCATCTGCCCACTCTCCTTCAGCTTGCAGGTCTTGATGGGAACAGGGAGACCTTTGCGGTTGAGATGGACAGTGCCACAGGCGTAGGTCCTATTTGCCAGCAGAATTTCCATCAAATCAACTATGTTAAAAAAAAAACTGTTGAAATAGACTTGATGGTTTTCGTCTGTAGTACGCTTATACCAGATCTGTCACCACACGTGTGCCAAGAGAGAGATCTGACTGTCCTGCTCTTTGCCGGTGTAGATGTTGAATCTACCAGATAGTATGTTTCTGAATCTGCAAGCCCCCATGCCTTGATGCCCCATTTGGTGGGTTTTGAGGGACATACTGGAGGAATGAGCACCTACCCTTGAATTTAATCATGCTTCATCCACACTGATGTTTTTGTGTGGATTATAGTGTGCTGCAAATTTCTGTTTGGCATTGTCTAGCACTAGTCGCACCTTGTGGAGTTTGTCATGGTTGGGACTGGTTCGTGGTGGATTGGTGGTAGAATCGTTCAGATGAAAAAAACGGAGTTAATTTTCATAACGCCTTCTAGGCATTACTTCAGCTACTTTTGGCTGTCTCAGTTCAGGCCTCTTCCTCCAAGAGCACTGATAATTTGGAAGCTGAACAACCCCCATGAGCAACAGCATCCCAAGGTATGCGCCGATTTCGTCTGCGCTGTGGTGTTGATGAAATCTGTGGCCCCCTTTTGTCGCGCACACAAATTGGTCTCTTCAGCGATCTTTTCTAGCATAAGGGCTGGAAATAATTGTTGAAAGTACTCAACAGGGGTAGCATCCAGTCCAAAAGGCCTTGTAGGACCAACAGAATGAGTGAAGTCGTTGATCTGGTGATTGATGACCATATCCGACCACTCTGCTGGCAAACCTTCATCGGAAATTTCCCGACTGTACGTCAGACAAATCACTGGTGTGAACTGAACTAACTCCAGTTCCCACACTCATCACTTTACTGATCATCTCCAAGCCCTAGCACTTGTTGGTTGCACAAATCATCGATAAATTCGTCGAAAACATCGTCGTCGACATGTTGGAAAGACGCCATCTTGACCAGAAAATCTTTGAAAAAAAAGTTTGTGAAAAAAAACTCTTCAAAATCGCAATGTAAACAGCTAGGCTGAAAAACGCGGGCAGGAGGCGGAGGGCGAATGCTTTCCGGATGTTGTTGTTTAAACCTTCCTCCCTGCATTAGAGAGTTCTCGCTTCCATAAAACGGCTCCAAAATAAGGCATATCGATCGTTGCGGTGTGGTGCGGTTTGGGACCGTGCAGCAGTTGCGGAACGGTGCGGCGGTATGGGAAGTCAAGAGTTAATCGAGGATAGCAGGGCCAACTATTCAAAAAGATATATGGAAAAACCTGCTTGGCAGGGATCATCTGAACAGCCGAAGTACTTGAACACTATGTACAAATGCATCTACTAGGGATGAGAACATCACGCAGGTGACCGTTTTTGATTACCCCACCATGTGGGCAGCCACACTGATTTCGGGGGATTTTGGAGACTGATAATATATGCTAGGAGCTTGTCACATCTAAAGACAATCCCCTCATAACTATGCAGAGCGCAACAACATGATGTAGCCTTGGAGTTTTAGCCTACGTCAACTGGCTGACACAGCATAACAACATTTTGATGTAGCCTTGGTGTTCTAGTCTGTGTAACAAGCGTGACAACGTGATGTATGTCTTGGTGTTCTAGCCCATGTCAACTGGCCTGACATAGCCTTAACTCTTCAGTTTTTCCCTTGAATTTCAATCACCAGTGATTGACGGTTTTCTTCCCAGAATTATGGTATTAAAACAACATTTTTTGCTATCTGAAGTAATTTATCACCTAAAAAACCTGAAATGGACACTTTCATCACAAAAATATTATTATTTTAGAAATAGTTCGCAGACTGTTGCAAAATCAATAGCTAAAATGCAAAAATCTCAAAAACTGTTGAGAGTTAAGCCAAGTGGAAATAAAAGGTGAAAAACACAACAAAAATAGTGTTTTTAATTTCCAGACAAACAAAATGAACATTAACATAATAAAAGTTATGGAGTTAATCCATTGATGGAGAACAGACAGACTTGCCAAATCATCCAAACAGGTCAGTGATCAGGATTTATATAGCAAGAATGGAAGATCAGGACAAGAAAGGAGTACATTAGTCACATCGTGTGCTTTTCGTCACGAACTCTGTGCCTGTACCACACACATTAGCACTGTACCACACACATAGGCAATGTAGGCTAAGGTAATTATGTCACACTTTGCCATTTCATCCATACTTAGTCACCACCACTCTCTCCTTCTACCATACATTTTCAAATCTAAATGTTAACGATAATGCACCGCCAAAAAACGTACACAGACGAATCACAAGACAAAACACAACATGTTTTACCCTCTCAGGTCTTCTTCAGCAAGATACAAAACACTCAGGACAATGAAAATGAACGAGTAATCCCTTACCTTCATCCTATTCGGTGCAAGATCTGTTTAGATTTCTGCCTGCGGCCGCCTCACTTTGCAACTAGATCATGCATTTTCAGTACGACAAAGCTTGGACTTGACATTTACATGTGAAGGAATAATGTTTATCGATTCCACAGAAATGGTTACCCTTATGGATTCAGATTCAGATTCAGAAAACTTTATTATCTCTCGTTACAAGAGAAATTACATTTGTGACCGCTGCCCTAAAGACATATTCCAGACATTTCTATTCCTCACTGTTCCAGGACATGCACACATAAAACAGAAACACACCCACACTCCAGCATCTATACTTTCCCGCTTGCTCACGGACATACACACCCGCGCACATGCTTGTGTCACAGGTGATCCATCGCCTCTTCTTACACGCTGTGTTTGTTTAAAAAAAACGCAATGGATTTGAACACAAAGCTCTTTTTTGTGCGCATCAGCTTAGCTCTGGGACACACAAAATCGTCTGCCTGATGGAAGGAGCACAAACTGTCGCGCAAGCGTATGCCCACTGTCACTAACAATCGCACGAGCCTTGTTGACCGCACGCCTTTCATACAACTCACTCATACTCTCCTGTCTCTCACCAACAATCTTGCCAGATGTTCACAAACGCTATCCAAGAGTTTGCTGTTTTTCAAATTAAGATTTCCATACCAGCAAATGCATGAAAAAGTCAAGACAGACTCAATAAAACTCCTGTAAAATGTTTTAAGAATTTTTGCTGGACATGCAGATTCCTCAATTTTTGCGTAGGAAATGCATTCTAATTTGGCATTTTTTGTATGCGGACCTGGTGTGTGTATTGAAAGTGAGCTTATTGTCTAATGTTGTGCCCAGATATTTGTATTCCTCTACCCGTTCCACTTTTTCTCCATCAATGTAAAGATCAGGCACATAATTTTCCGCTTTCCTAAAATCTATGATCATCTCCTTTGTTTTTTTTTTGACGTTAAGCTCAAGATAATTTTCTTTACACCAGGTGCTGAAACGCTCAACTTCATCAAAATATGTTACATCAGAATTGGAAAGGTCTACAAGGGCTGTATCATCTGAATATTTAATGACTGGTGTTTCTTCTGTACCAATGCAGTCGTTGGTGTACAGAGTAAAGAGGACAGGAGAAAGAACGGTACCTTGAGGGGAACCTGTGGAGCAAAAGAGGACAGATGACATGACAGATTGATAGCGCACTGACTGGGATCTGGAGATGAGGAAATCTGTGATCCACAGGATAAGCCTGGGTCTGACATTTAAGGATAAAAGTTTGTGCGCTAAGAGATGAGGCTGGATGGTGTTAAAAGCTGATGAAAAATCAATAAAAAGAATACGAACAAAAGAATCTGTTTTCTCCAGGTGAGTGTAAGCGTTGTGTAAAAGTGTGAGAGTGGCATCGTCTGTGCATCTGTTGCGTTTGTATGCAAACTGATAAGGATCTTGATGACTGACTGTGTCAGTGAGGAGGTGACTGAGTATTGCTCTTTCGAAACACTTCATCACAATGGTGTTAGAGCGACTGGGCGGTAGTCATTGAGAGAAGATGGTTTTTAGACTTTTTTGGTATAGGACAGATCACTGAGGCTTTCCAGAGAGAAGGGACAGTTGAAGTTTTAATAGACCAATTGAATAGTCTAGTGAAGACATGACAGAGTTGAGATCCACAGTTCTTGAGTAATACACTACTAATATTGTCTGGTCCAGGCGCCTTTTGGATATTTAGTTTTAACATTGAAAGTATTGTTGTATCTTCTATAATGATCTCATCTTCTATCTTTGCTTTGATTTCCTCTTTTATCACTTCCAATGCATCGGTGAAATCATGGGCATCAAAACGACAGTAAAATTTGTTGAGTTCATTAGCGAATTGTTGTTGCTGTTCTTTTGGTAAGGCACAGTGATGATGGGATTTAGTTTGACCAGTTATTTCTTTAGACCTTGCCATGCGTTCCGCATATTACCGCACTGAAACTGCAATTCAACCTTCTCTTTGTACTTTGTTTGGGCTGAGCGTATTTCCTTTCTCAGTTTTATTTGGACTTTTTGGACTTTCTTACGTTCCATTTGTTTTCTGTTTGAAAGGCAATTTTCTTTTTCATTTAACACGGTTTTCAGTGGCTTCGTTACCCATGGTTTATTGTTAGGGAAAATTTTGATTGTTTTTGATGGAATGATTAAATCTTGACAAAACATGATATATTCTGATATGACATCTGTTGCTTCATGGATATGACAGAGGATTCAAAGAAAAGGTCCCAGTCAGTACAGTCAAAACATCCTTTTAATTCCAAAATACTGTCAGGCTCCAATACCTTAACCTTCTTCTTTATGATGGGTTCTGTCTGAATTTTAGGTCTATATGCGGGTATGAGGTGGACTACATCATGATCAGATTTTCCGATAGGGGGTAGGGGTTCAGATTTGTAAGCGTGATTAATGTTGCCATAACACAGATCGGGCATTTTGTTTTTACGAGTAAAACAGGTAATATATTGTTTAAAAGATGGAAGGGATGAGTCAATCTGTTTGCAGTTATTAAAATCACCAAGAATAAAATTGGGTGCATCAGCCACAAATGACTGACAACTCAGCTGTACTCCCTAGTGTACTAGCATGCACATGTTACAATGTTACAAACATGAACTAAAGTCCAACTGAGTGCATACTCAGGCCAGCTAATAGCGATGAACATACTAAAAACACCTTTGGAATAAGAGAGAAGAAAGAATAGCTATTGTGACATTTCATGCCATTCAGACAAAACCTTAGTACTACAACGAACTCCCCATTCTGTTGGCTTGATCTAAGACATGAATCTGCTTACCACCTGAGAAGTGCTGGGTGCCACACTGCAGGCTAGGAAGGCCATGCGGTAGGTCAGGTCTCGCACACCCAGCGCCTTCAGACCTCGCACGCCTTCCGCCTCGTAGCCCTCCCCTCCACCTTTCACCCTCATGGAGCTTTCGGCCCGTGCTCCTGGTACATAAAAATGTCTCGTTTTCATGGACTGTATGGCTGTTCAGAATTTTTTTTCAAAAGAAAAAAAAAAGCAGCATGTCTTTAAAGGTATAAATGAATTCACCCATCTATTAGGAAAATGATGTACCGTTTTACAATGAAACCACCCATCCCTTCTTTACAGAAAAAAAAAAAAAAAAAAAAAAAAAGTACTCTCAAGAATGTTACGATGATGAATCATCTTGAGCTCATCAACATGGATCATGGCGAAACTAGACCAATAGTACCTTCTCCACCACCTGAAAACCGTTTGTTACCTTTCCTACAGTTCACTTTGTTTTTCCACACCTTCATTCTGTTGCTAGATTTTGATATGCTGAACTAGCCAGAGAACAAGGCCTGTAACATCATTGTTGTTATATCATTTCTATACGATGAAGATGCAGATTAACCAAGACATGATTTCCCATGCACACATTCTTGCTCAGTGGTCAAAGCACTTGACCAAGCAAACGTTAACTCCATCATTCCTACTTTTCTAAGGACCATCACTTTCCCTTGTTCCTAGATTTACGAGTATTTCCTTCATTCTTGTATTCAGGGGGGGGGGGGAGTGCAAAGTGAGACTGCCATATATGCAGCAGCAAACCGGCCAGAATAGAGCAGCAACCACTTTCCCATGCTGTAGGGGCCGTCTGGCATCCATTCCATTCATAAACACTGCCCCGCAAGTGACCCCAGTCATGACATGTACCGATCATGCGACTCACACGAAGTTCAAAGCGCTTACTGCGAGAACCGATTTTCCGGGCTGCAGGAAGGAAAGGAAGGATTTTGTGCTGCCCGGTTTTCTGGGCTGCTGCAGGAGAAGGGTACGACTTCCGCAAACGGGTTGCAGAGATGAAAAAGATTTAATCCCAAACCACATCACATGCCTCATACGTAATTACAGTTTAACTTTCAGTCATCATCCCCCCCCCCCCAATTTCTTGTATTTGCCACTTTTTTTTTTTTTTTTTTTGCAAAACATTGCCGAGTATCTGTGTACAGAAGCTGGGTTTTAAGCGTTTGTTTTGACCAATGCAGGCTCATCAAAAGCCATCCCTTTGATTAGATGCAGTTTGCTCAGGCAAGCAAACTTTATGAGATGCAATGGAAAAAAGGGGGAAAAAAAAAATTATGACTTGCAGTAAATAGGAGTGGTAACCAGCCGCCGTGGCGAAGTGGTTAGCGTAGTGGATTCCCAGCTGGGAGGTCGTGGTTTCGAATCCCATCAGAGTCGTGTGGGTTTTTCTGCCCTGACCGGCTCCTACCCAGAGTTGAGTTTGCTGCGGACTCGATTGGGAAGACCGAGACCACACAGTCAAGTATCATCCACTTAATGGATGCGTTTTTTAGAGTGTTGCTCAAATTCCTAACCAACACTGCAGGTGCCTGTATCTCTCAGGCCTGGTTGACGCCGGGATATATCATGAAAGAAAGCGTAGAGTACAGCCCTGTCACATAGTATCAGACTGAAATGGAAATGTGTAGAAATATCTTAATCATCCTCGTTCTCATCAATCAGCATTAAAAAAAGTCTCAAATTCTGTGGCCTTCATGCCCTGCTCTCATGGTGACCTCAATTTCGATGTCCTCTCCACATCTGTGGTCTTGATTTGGTTCTGTCGGGGTCATCGGTATTGGTGAGTCCATGGGGGCTGTCGTTAGACGGATGTGGAGGCGCCCTCCGGAGGGAGAGCTCACTCGCGCCAGCTCCGAGACTAAGCAATTATTGTCATCAAAAGGGGCTTAGTAGGTAGTGTCCTGCGTATGTTAGATCAGAACAGGCCCCACTGAACACCACCAAAGTGACTCGGCAGCAGTGCAGTGTCTCCTCCGGTGGGTTGCTCTTGACGACTTGACACCGACCGACTGCTCCCTGTGGATTGCCCATGGCTGTTCAGAACAAGCTACTTAGTTTTGAGAGGCAGGGGAGTTTACAGCTCGCCCACAGCTGCAGAGGCCATGCCATGAATGCAGGTCAGGGAAAGGGGTGTTTTCTGCAGGCTGCTCCCCACCAGCCAGCTAACCGTGCTGTACTTGGTACTGAATGTCATCTGTGTAAAGCCAATCTGGCAACAATGTGTTCAGCATTGCTGAGCGGCCATTTACAAGTGGGCTGCTAGTTTGATAATTAATGGTTGTCATGAAAAATGTAATATATCTGTGCTCTTGAGATGACTGAACAGGCCAATTCGCGACAATTCTTTTAATACCAAACTCGAATATGTTTATTTTCCTGTAGATAATGTAGACAAGGCATGAAACTTGTACACAAGTGGTCAGGTGATATTCAAACAATGACAACACACACACAATTGTGCAAAAATGACGACATCACTTTCTGAGAATTTAATTTTCCCTAGTAAACTAGACACAAGTTACCAGCCGCTGTGGAGAAGTGGTTAGCGTCGCGGACTCCAGGCTGGGAGGTTGAGGGTTCAAATCCCATCAGTCATGTGGGTTTTTCTGCCCCAACCGGCTCCTACCCAGAGTTGAGTTTGCTATGGGCTCAGCTGGGAAGACTGGGACCACACAGTCGAGTTTCATCCACTTAATGGATGCGTTTCTGATAGTGTTGCTCACATTTTCTGACCAACACTGCAGGTGCCTGTATCTCTCGGGCCTGGTTGACGCCGGGATATATTATGAAAGGAAGCGTAGAGTACAGCCCTGTCATGTAGTCTCAGACTGAAATGGAAATCCGTAGCATCATCTTAATCATCCTCATTCTCATCGATCAGCGTTATTTAAAAAAAAAAAAAAAAAAAAAAAAAAAAAAAAAAAAAAAAAAGTTTCATACATGCCTCTGCTTGGACAACAACAAAAATGTTGGATCAGAAATGTGTAAACCTTGTTTGTTCGGCCCTTTCACTAGGTGTCTCGCACGGGACAGAAAAATAAAGCTGTGAGCCAGTGCTGGGGCTGCCGCGGGGTTGACCAGGCTGTGGCTGTGGACGGGGTGTCGGAATGAACGGCGTGGTGCACCGCCTCTGAGGTGGCACCGAGGTTGGGACAGCAGCAGGGGGGGGGGGGGAAGAGGAGTGGTAGGTGTGATCTGAAGTTGAGAAAAAAAAAGTAACAGGCAGTGCTCTCGAGCACCTGCTTCATACTGCAAAACAACCAATTCGCTGCTTTCAAACATATTTTTCAGCCAGTTTTCAGGCAGCTGTATTGCTATCGATGGAAAAAAAAAAATCAGGGAATGGAGGTGGTTGTCTACAGCTTTCCAGCATAAAAAAGAAGTTGAAGGGGGTTTAAAAAAATTAAATAGATATTTGTTTTACATTTTGAAAATGAGAAAAACCACCACCACCAGGATATCTGCCACAAAGAGAAAACTGACACACCCATTGCTAACATCAGACCATAACATCACCTTCACTGGAGAACATTTTATCAGCCCTTTAAAAAATATGACATTGTAACAAGCACATTTTATGTTCATACAGATGTCATAATATGATTTTTTTCTACCAAACAACAGATTTGAAGAATGACTATAAAAACAAATTCAGAAAAAACTGGGAAGGGTTAGCCACTATGCTTTAACCCTCTTCAGTATGCACTTATCTGAGCTTAGTTACACCCGAAAACCGTCGGCAAGGTAAGTAACTCCGTAATTTGAACATGGTTACCCAATTAAAAAATTAATTTAAAAGAGAGGAAAGGAAATAACGAAATGAAAATAATTTTAAAAATTCCTACGAATATATATGTTGCTATATCGTAAGTTGAAAGAATGTCACATGAGCCATTTACTCGGGAAATAAAAAAAAAAATCTTCTTCAGAACTTTCTTCCGAATTGTTGTTCATCATACCTGGAACTTCATCCCAGTCGAAATCTAGGTCACTCTAAGCTTCATTACCCAGCACTTTCACTAAGTCTTATGCCGTAAATCTACAAAACACAGTATCTCCATCACTAAATCTCATTATAGAACGGCAGAACTCAAGGTTAGCCACGGTGAAAAAAACGGCATTTCGACCTCAAAACTTAAAAATTCGAAACTCGAGAACCACGGCACGTATCGACTCGCGGTTTTTTTTTGCAACGGAAGTAAATGGCTACAGGAAGAAGGAAGTCACGTTCTCGCGAGACTTCCTTTTCTACGAGAAACATGGCGGCGCCCATTGTTGCCACGTGTTTTTTACCGGGCGCTGGCGGGCGCTCAGCGTTTTGGCTGTGTGATTTCCGGCCGGGCGCTAGCGGGCGCTCGATGGTCAAGAGGGTTAACTGAACATGCAACACAATGTTCATGAAACAGATTGTTGCGCTGAAAAAAAAAAAAAAAACGGCATCCATGCCCCCTAGATATATACACAACTGACACAGATGTAAAATATATGGAAAACATGCAAAAAAAAAACATTTTCAAACCTACCAGCCAGAGACAAACTACCGACGTCAGGAACCACAATCAATGTACCAATGAAATCGCACTTGTCTCCTGCTGTGCCATCTCCACGGCTTCCGCTCGTAGAATCACTTCAACACTGGGTGCAAGAATCAAGAAAATAGTGCAGAATTACACCAATCACGGTTCATAGTACATATTGTTTTTAAATTTCCAGTGAAAACAGAATAAAGTACACCAATGAAAGCTGTACAGGGGAGAGGTGGTGGTGGTGAGGGGTGAACCACTTCAACAGCAATCCTTTTCTTCATCTCCCACCCCCACTTCTCAAGTATGAACTGTATTCTTTATGCTTTGGCAGCTTTGAGAACCTTGTTATGTTGCTCTGTCAAAATGTAGGAATTTTCTAAAACCATGTTCAAAGTTCATGTATTAACTGTGTTACAACCTTGAAAATAATGCTCCATTCTTCAACCTATCTTTTTGAATGTAAAAGCAGAA
The DNA here is from genome assembly GCA_016801955.1 of Conus betulinus. NCBI lineage: Eukaryota > Metazoa > Mollusca > Gastropoda > Neogastropoda > Conidae > Conus > Conus betulinus. The sequence continues at coordinate 117,990 of JADBJO010002070.1, forward strand.
CAGATTTGACATTATGATAGTGACCTAAAGAATGAGAAGGCAAAAGCAGGTTGCTTCTTAGATGCACCCTTTTCCTTTTTCCATATGTGAAGTATTCCCCATCCACCTCCTTTTTTGCATAATGACATCTAGTTGAGCAGAATAACTGTTTTGCATACATGATCAGTCACACAGTGCCATTTTACCTTTCTCCAGTCCTAGAAACAATCACAGGCAGCAACTGCTGGGCATGATCAACTATTCAATTTGAAGTGAGAATGAAAGTACGGCAGGCAGACTGCCATAGGAATTAGACAACCAAATTATACAATTTGGTATTCATTTGTTAAATTACTTCTGACAGTTTCGAGGCCTTTTATTCTGTAGTTTCAAATCCCGGCTTTACAAATAGCTCAACTTATGAAACTGAACTTCAGATGCTTCACACTGGACTATCAATTTTCATTCACATCAATGCACACTTAAAAAAAAAAAAGAAGAAGCCATGGCAATTCTTTCGTCTGTGTGTGTGTGTGTGACAGTCCATGTGTGTGAAATTCTAGCCATTCCTTTTCACTGGCAAAAACTACAGAAAACATGCCAATTCCCTACACAAGTGATATACAAATATTTTTTTCTTTTTTTTCTAGTACATTCTCATCTGTGGGTATAAAGACCAGTATAAACACACGAGAGGGTTGGAGCAAGGGAGGAGGTAGGGGGAAAGAACAAGACACAAAGATAGGGAGACGGCGGAACAGAAAGCAGAATGGAGGACAGAGACTGTCTTACCTTCTAGGAATGCTTCCCCTGGGCAATTCAGCTTGGGTCTCCTGGATCCGAACTTTCTGAAAATCGACGAAGCGTGACTTGTTGACATCCAGCATGAAACGCGCACGATTACTACATACAGGATTTCTGCACACAGAAGGCTGAAACAAACAACATGGCAGCCCATGATGAAAAGAAACAAAAGCTAATCACAATCCTATGAACAAAAACAACAGCCTTCAGAGCACATATCATTCATATATATATACAGATGGCAGCATGCCTGCTCCTACACACTTACCATATGAACACAAATCATCATAAATAAACCAGTTATCTAGGCTTGTTAAAGTTATTTCAGCTCAAGAAAGCATTAAATGGAGGCAACAGAAATGGGGAAATATCGTCCCACCATTTTAACATCGTGAGCTAAAGCAAGGAAAAACAGAACCCACTCTCCCAGTATAATGTTTTTATCACAATCTTTTTCATGCATGATTTATTCAGAAGTCAAAAAACATTTTTAAAAACAACAAAAAAAAAAAAACCATGATCTAATATTCCACATTTTTTCTATCCCATTTTTCTAGACATTCTAAATTTTTCAAAGAACAAATGACTCCAACATGAAATTAAAAAACATCCTGGGGCAGGTGTTGTCAACTCACCTGTGTGTATTTGAACTGTTGCTCCACATCCTTGATAACTGTGCGGCAATCCAAGCACAGAAAGGTGCCACTGACCAGCTCAGGATGCACAGGATGGGTTCGAACCACCTGACCTGTGATGCGCAGAAGCGTTCCTATTTTGGCCGTGGTCAACTCGCGAACTCTGAGAACACACCAAGAGACTGTTAAAAATCCAAATCAAACAAATGCAAAAAAATGACTGCTTTGCCAAAAGTCCCACAGAAACTTGTAAATATGGAGCTTTTAAGACCTGCTCTAAATATCTCAGTCTATTTCTCAAATGACGAATTACGATCACTTACTTCAGCTGGGAAGGCACGTCAGTAAAGCTGATGTAGAACTCTTTGTTGGCTGGGATCTGGCCACAATCCCGGGCAAAATTCCTCAAGGCACGGCATAGGTATGGGTAGACTCTGCAACCAAAATCAGGCAGATTTTTTTTGCATCTTGTTTCAAACAAAACAAAAACAAAAAAGCTTAGCATCGGTTCTCTCATTAATTAAATTTTTTTTTCTATAACAAACTATGGAAAAAAAAAAACTGTAAAGGGGTCTTCAGTGAGTAAGCAAGGAGTCCTCCTCTTTTAAACCCAGATGGAAGGTAAAGAGTGGGCTGGATGCACACTTCTTTGTTATTAAGACGAGTCAACGAAGGCATGACCTGCATACATAGTAAGGCTTGCCTGAGAGACACACATAATGGGAGAAAAAACAACGATCATTTCCCAAAAATGTGTAAATAATGCCGACATATTTTACTCATACACCACATCTTGTTTCAGAGAGGCAGCAAATGTTTCACAGCTACTTCTGAGCAAGGCGTCTTTAAGCCCTTTTTCTTGAGAACTACAAGATAATCATACCTTCAGTAAGGTTATGCATGAAACTAAAATGAAGCTTTCTTTTCAATACAAAAAAAATTCCTTTGCTCCACCATCATGGACACTTTCAGACAAACGTGACCAAGTCAGTCAGAAGCTTTCAAAGGAAGCCTATTCTCATGGTAATGAACTTCAAAACACAGTAACCTGATGCTCAGCAGTCAATACCATACTGCACGTACAAACATTAACATGACTGAGCAAGGTTACAGATTCACTGACCGACAGTTTTGTGGCTTGTGGCGAAACAAAAATGCACAGAAGACAAGAAAGACTGATCCGATCATTAGAATTTTGTTCCAACAGATTATCTTGAAACTCTATTTTCAAGACTGGAAAACGGCGGCAGAGGTGACAGCGATCTTTAAGAAAGGTACAAAATGTGAACCGAGCAACTACAGACCTGCAAGTCTTACTTGTATCTTATGCAAGGTTTTAGAAAGTATTGTCAGGACTCAATGGCTTCCCATTTTACAGATAAGAAGTTCTATTCTAAACGTCAGCATGGTTTTCAAAAAAACAGAAAAAAACAAAACAAAAAAAAAAAATGATCATGTATCACACAGCTGTTGGAGGTTATGGAGGATATAACAACAATGCTAGATGGCAGGCAGGGAATTGATATCATATACATGGATTTAGAAAAAAAGCTTTTGATACGGTTCCGCATAAGAGACTCCTCATAAAGCTAGCAGCGTACGGTATGGGTGGCACCTTATTAATATGGATCATGAACTTTCTGAGTGATAGAACTCAACAAGTCAGAGTAGGGTCAGCCAAATCAATTAAATGTAATGTACTTAGTGGTATCCCTCAAGGTAATACACTTGGACCGGTTTCTCTTCACAATTTTTACAAATGATCTACCAGATAACCTTGTCAGTCCATGTAAAATATTCGCAGATGATACCAAGATTTACAATTGTGCATCAAAAGTACTTGTATTCAGAATGAGATCTACAAACTGCAAGCGTGGTCCAAGTCGTGGAATCCGTATTTCAACATAACCAAGTGTCGTATACTGCATGTTGGGAATAATAATCAGAATAATGAAAATAAAATGATGGAGAATGATGTTTATCACCAAACAGAGTTCCTACTGAAGAAAAAGACTTGGGTGTTACCTTCGATAGCAGGTTGTCATTCAACCCCCACCTACAGAGAGTGGTAAATAAAGCTAACCAAACGTTAGGTATCATAAAAAGAAGTTTTACTTATGCAGATAAAGATACTTTTTTGAAATTATACAAAGCTTTTGTCAGACCACATTTTGAGTATCCTAATGTGATTTAAGCCCTTTTTTTTTTTAACCTGCTGAGTGCCAGAGGCCTATATTTTGGTCGATAAAATACTTCCACTTAAGTGCTAGCGACTGAAATTTCAGTCGGTGACCTTTTGATATTTTCAACTGGAAAACACTAGTGATTTTCACCGACTTATTTGGTGTATGACGAAGGTTTAGGATCCCGTCCAGTGGCCAATCAAATCATATTTCATGACATGTACACATATGTCTTCCCAGCCCATGAAAAGGCTCAGAGTAGTTTTGACTCACCGACAGTAGCAGACGACGCAACACACCGGGACTTAGCAGCCTACAATCGACTCTAAAAATCTTTTCTGCTCTCGAAACAGCGAATGTTACTCTACAAGAGCGCGATTCAATCAATTCGCTCGACACATGGGAAAGTGACGACAATTTCATGCATGCATCGTTGACGAGTCAAGTTGACCCAGCTGACACAAACGTCGTTACGCCGAGTGAGCCAGCTAGCCTGTGTGAATCTCGGCAGATTGAAACCGACACACACAGCAAAGATTTGCTTTCAGTCTGTGCAGGGCAAACAAGAAGACAGATCTATGACGTGAGAAGGGGGGTTCATGGCAGAGGGAGAGGGAAAGAGGTGTGTCAAGGGGGCGTGGCAGACAATCAGCAGCTGCAACTCAAACTAGGACAGCTAGGTTTCAAGCGAATTTTTCACTATCAAATTTTTATTGCCAAGCAACTCTGCATTTAGTGGAAACCCAGGGATAAAAGTTCCAACTGGCGAAAACTTCCAGCTGCAAGTTTATATTTTAAAATATTTTTTTAACAAAATTTTTGTCCTTTTTTTTTCCACATTTGTTTATATAACAGCATGGTGCTCATACCCGAATAAAGATTTTTTTTTCATTTTGATGTCAACACATAGAGTAATAACGCAGATTCCTAAAATGTATAGTTTTATGGGGTTTTCTCAGCTGGATGAGGAGCTATGAATTTTTGTTGATTTTATGCAAAAACACCCAAAAACCCTTGTTTAGGGGAGAGCACTCTTTTTACACAGAAGATGGTGCTCAAGGGGTTAAAGCGTCAATCAATAATGTTTAAAAAAGTTCAAAGACGAGCTACCAAATTGTTAAAGCATTGCAAAAACTTATTGTATAATGAAAGATTGAAATATTTGAATCTGCACTCGCTGAGGGGAAGAAGGATCAGAGGTGACCTAATTCAAGTTTATAAGATCTTAATGGCTATGAAGATATTGACATTGAGACTTCTTTTCTGTCGCACAACTTGCGAGTACTAGAAAGTCTGAAGGAAAGATTAAAAAAAAAAAAAAAAGCATTGTAACACTATCAATGTAAATTTTCATTTTCATGTAAAGGTGCTAACCACTGAAACGAATTACCTGCTAGCATTAAATTTGCACCTGATACTAATACTTTTAAGAATTTTCTAGATAATGATTCAAAATTGAGAGAACTGTTCTATGCTTACGATCGATTGCGATGGAGATATTGATTAATTGTAGGAATTGGCACCTGATATTATTAATACTTTCAAGAATTTTCTAAACAATGATTCAAAATTCAGAGAACTGTTCTATGCTTATGATCGACTGCAATGAAGATATTGATTAATTGTAGCATGCCATCTGATAAAAAAAAGTGAAGAATTTTAGAGGGGACACATGATAGACCGCGAGGTCTTGGCTAATGCACCAGTCCCTACTACTACTACTATGTATGTGAACTCGACACGCCAGACTCTCAGCTAATTAACTACAGATCAGGTTCCCTACCTACCCTGGGCATACCTGGTAGAGACCACACACCACAGCCCAGCCATTAAGCTGCAGGCCTCCACACAAGTGGATTAATCACCAGCAACAATAGATTGACCTTCCTCTCTCACAACAGTAAAGTTCTGATATTCCAAGTGGACTCCAACTCAACTCATCCAGAACTTACCCTCACTTAATAATGAAATGGTGAGAACCAAAACTCGGCTTGAATGAACTGATTTTACTCTATTAGAAATAACTTTGAATATTTCATCTTGTGTGTAAACAAGTAAAGTTATGTGTCAAAGTGCACTTAACTTTGTCTGTTCTTTGTTGTTCAATCAGTACTGAATGTTTTGAGCTTCTCTCTAATTCTGTCTCTCAGAGCTACAGGTACTTCTAAGAGTACAAGCCTAAGGAAACCTATCCCTGAGCCACTATGGACTATTTTAGTGATCCCGAGAAAAAAAAAATTCTTTTGATGACTAGTACTGGAAAGCTGCTCCTTCCATCACTAGTAAGAGCGAGGGTGGAGGTAAAATTTTAACGTAACTATTAGAGAGAAAATATTCCAAGGCCTTCCCCTATAGGACACGCCGACCCACTCCAAACTCTCGTCACAGTGTTGAAAGCAGATCTAGAAATGTTAAAACAATTCAACTCTGCATCTGATTACTGCTCCAGCATCTAACTCGTTTAACCAACTGGTTTTAAAACTTGTATGCCTACAAGTAGTACAATTACAGCCAACAGGAACACACACACACACACCAGAAATTCATGCTGTTTTAAGTTAGCTGTAAAGAGGGTAATTGACATGCCTATAGAACATGCCCAACTACAACAAAAACGAAATCTAGGTGTGCCCCCCCTCTGCCAAACTCACCTGTAGTACTCCTCCAGAATGGTGGTGCTCAGCTGCTGGTTGAAGGTTTCCAGATCCTTGAAGCTGACTGTCAGCGTGTTCCGCTTGGTCGCACCAGCTCCTGGATATATGCAGGGTACTTAGGGTTCCCCTTAGGATCTCCTTCACGAAATCTAAAACGTAAAAAAATGACGATACCAAAATGTTATTTCAATCAAATGTCAAGTGTGATCATTTAGAACAAGCCAGCCAACCAACCCACGAACAGGATCTACAAATCGGGTTTTCCAATAAAGCAGAACCTACTATTCACAATAAATTCCTTTTAACAGTCATAATATGAGCTAAATAAAATGCTCTGATCAAGAGGTCATTGCTCAGTGGTTAGTACTTGCCAACAACTGGAAATGTTCTAAAGTCATTTTTCTTCTTGTAAATTGTATTCTTCTCATGCCCACAAAACTGAAGTCAGAGGAACAAAGCCTGCTACTGCCAGGACCGTTTTTTTTTTTTTTTTTTTCATTTTTAGTTTGCTCATTTTTTACAGCCTTTTCCATAGAAATATTTAAAATAAAATGTAACTACTCCACAAGCCTAACTCAGGGCCTCAGATAGCCAGTGTGCCCATGATATTATCGCGAAGAATTTTGAAATGGTACACGACATATTGTACTCTTATGCCAGGCTCTGGCACTCCAACTGTTGCAAAGAGGAAGGAATCTGTCCTCTTGATTACGTGTAACAGCAAATCTTGCAAGTCCATGTCACCATAGTTCATTCAGAGATGTGAATGATCAGCTTTTGATTGATTTCGAGTTGAAGAGAGTGAAAAGACATGTCCCATGGACTCGAGGAAGAGCAAAGTCCCTTTGATTACTGCTCCCTACATGCTGCCTTCATTGCAGTTTGTACCCTGCAATCGGCAGAAAAAAAACTGCTATCAAAGACAAAGGAAAAACTGGCAAAAAACCGAATCAGTCTAAAGAACTTGAACAAGATTTTTTAAAGCCAATCAGATGCTTATTTTTTTAAAACAAAACGTCTTCCTTCATACATGCAAACTATGTTCATACCTTCTTTCCTCTCTCGTACATGCATGTCTCACTCTCACATGCATGCACGCATACAGGAATTAAAGTGATGCATACACACACACACAACTACATACAGCAACATACTTTACATGACAATAGAAAAATTCATGAGGACACACACAACACCAACACCATAACACAGCACACATGCACATACAACTCTACCATACCTTCCCCCAACATGCACAACTACCACCACCACCCCTTCCACAAAAACAGTGAAACACGTGGACACACATATTTTGAGACCTTGGTGACAAGCAATGTCCACAGGTTAAAAAGTACAGCCATAGCAAACTGATTATGTTTGCTGTTAATAATTAGTCAAAATACGTGGGAGCTCCACGGCACCTTCAGTTGCCTTTTGCTTTATGTCCCCTCACTTTACGCTACCAATTTACCTTATGGTATGCGTGTCCATGATGATTGAAATAAACCTAAAGCTCTGCTAACTGATCTGCTAAAGCCTGGTGAAGTAAGAGAAAAACAGGATGGGGGGGGGGGGGGGGGGTGGGGTTTGATTCAGATACCATTTGTTTAGCCCGCCGACTGCGGTGGGCCATGATTGTGGCTTTACCGCCCAACTGCGATGGGCCACGATCGTGGCTCTGACGAGAACCGTTATACCACCGCCGCTAAACATCCGGGTGATCAGTTTACGTGACTTGTTGGTATCCATTGTGCACCGGCAAGCCTTCAGTCAGTTATCTCGAAGATTTTCGTGTTTTGACTGAAATGATGAGTGAATCAGCGACAGAGTCGAGCAGGAGTTGCGTGAAAGTGGCATGAGTGAACAATCAGTTGCCAAAGGCAGTAGTAACGAAAGCGAAGCAGGTGAGTTGATAAACTTTGATTATTTTGTTTGTCGAGTGATGGAACACTTGCTGCGTGTGGTTATTGGTTATTTTACATTTGCTGGTCCGCCATATGAAGGAAGGGGGATGTACGGGGCAGGGTACATGGTTACTTACAGGAATGATAGGCTTTGGCCTTATCAAACTAGAAGATCGTTTCTGGGTGATTACAGGTGCTTTGAAAGCACTTTAGAGATGAATAAAAGTGGTGATTTGAAGAGAACAATTTATAACTTTTGTTTTTTTTTTTAGTTTGAAAACAGTGTGGGCGTATCACAAGTGGGCGTGTCTTCAATGAAAGCTATAGCCCTTCCCCTTATATGCTAGTGATTCAGATCTTATTTTTATTTATGATTTTATGCATGACTTCATTTTTCATAGAATGAATAAGTAATGCTATTCATATTTTTTTCTTTCTGAAAATCAGACTAATAAGTGGAAACTGAGTCAAGCTCTCTGTAACAACTCTTGCACCATTATGAAACAATGAAATGAACAGAAGACTTAAGATAATAATATGTTTTCTTGTGTGATTCAGGATCTGAAAGCACTACTGCAGAGGGGAGTGATGCTGAGAGAGGAGGTCAAGAAAGAGGAACTTTGCTGCTGGCCATTCTACTTGTGTGCACTCGGCTGGGAATGTTCTGGATGTGATGTTGGACTCTGCCCCCCGGTGCTTTTCAGCCTTCCACAGAAGGCCAAGGCCCTGACATTGTTCTGTGTCTTTCAAGGACATGTTCTTCTTCTTTCCTCTCAAGTTTCAAGTGTTTTGACATACAAGCAGGAAAACTGGTGTTTCAAACAATGTGGCTGACCTTTTGGATTACCTTTTCACCAATGTTCTGGATTACGCTGTGAAGAATATCTTCAGCTGCAATCAGGGTACTGTCTTATAATTATTTTTTTCAGATTCCTCATTATCCCTAGTTTACAAAAACATACGGTTTACCTATCTAGCTTCAAGACAAGCCTGCACAAACCCCATTTCCTATATGGTGAAATTTGATTGTCCGGATGCTGAATTATAGGTACACATCATTTGAGGCACAATTCATTATACATAGCTCAAGAGAATTATCATCTTTGCCACGTTTCCAGCACATGTTTGTCTTCATTTTATCTCCTGTCTGAAGTGTTTAGGTAGTACAGAAGAAAAACTGTCTCTCCCCTAACATTTGACTTACTTTTCAAGTAACTTTTTCAGAAATTTTGTCTGCTTATATTTTGAGGTCAGTCTCCAAGCTGGTACCACCTACAGTATTTTCAGTTATTTCACTTGATTCTACATTCTAGTTTCTAAAAATGTATAGGTTTGCATATCTAGTGCAAATAATATGTATGCAGAAGTCAAATTCTCAAGTGTGGTGTGTGACGAGATTCCCGTCCTAGATTTTAACAACATTTCTTTAAAGTATAAACTGATATACTGAGCACTGTGAGGGTTAAGAATGCAAAACGTTATGTTCAATGATGGTTAAATAAAACTCACGTTCGTCTGACCTTTTTTCCCTGAGCCATTCTGTCCCTAGGTCGGTAATAAGAGTGAGAGACCATCTCGAGACAGCGATCGACAGGGAAAGGTGCAGTTTTGTCGCAACCCTTGAGCACTCCTTAGCTTATTGAAATTCTCTTGAGCAAACAGACGAATCAGAGCAAGCCCGCAAAAAAAAAAAAAAAAAAAAAAAAAAAAAAAAGTCTTGGAAACGATATATCCCGAACCGCATCGTGATTCGGATACCGACTCGATGATCTCACACTACTCAACTCGATAAACGTGGAGAGGAGACCAAAGACGAGGTAACGACATAAGATTAAGAATCATGAGAGTTGATTCTGGTCGCTCTATGGAAGAACGATCCTAGTGCCAAGACAAAATTTGGACACTTACTCTTCCAAGAAGTCTTGAAACAGCTTCAAGCATCTTTCCCCAACTTGATCCGTCACTTGATTGGACTTGATAGCTTGTTCAGCGACATCCATTGTACACAATAATACTTTTTAACTATCATACACTACACAAATGCTTGCTACAGCGACGGTGTGACCACTTCGCGCCAAACTGGTCATGTGACTATTCCCGCGAAAATGTCATTTCCGTCGGTTACAATGTTACACTTGACCTACTTTTTGTTTTCCCCCACAGCGCACACACAGTGTGTGTGTGTGTGTGTGTGTGTGTGAAAACAAAATAATACTCGAAGACGTAGCTGTTCGTTTGCGACCCTGTGCAAGACGAATCGGAATGAACTGTCAGACTTCAAAACCTCCAGCTCACATGAATATTGACAGACCTTATTATGTTATTGCATGTGGCCAATGTGTTGTTAAAAGTGCCAGTGTCTTGCATCGCTTTCATTAAGTTTCTATGAACTTACTATATCTGATCGTAGTAGATGCATAGAAAAAGGAATATAGGCGAAGTGAACATGAATTTTTGGTCATGGTGACTCCCAATAGCCTGAGCATTCGTATTACAAATATTAAACTACTTTTAATCAAAAAAAAAAAAAAAAAAAAAGGGGGGGGGGGGGGGGGGGGGGGGGGGGTACAGATGATAAAAGACTCGTTCTCCGGTAGGATAATTACCGGATTTCTAGCCCAACCTACTCGGGCTCTCCAACAAACTATGGTAGTCCGCTATAGTCACGATGCTTGCTGAACTACTCCGTTGAAATCATCACTCAAGACCAAAAATAAAATTTCACCTTGCAGTTCTGCGTGGTTTGCAAAACTTCATCGTAACTAAGGTCTCCACACTCTACAATTATGCTCCACTAATAAGTTTCACTGACATGGGTTTCACTAATATGATTTGACTTACTTTGTCAGGGCAAGCTAAACTGCTTTTCGAATAAGTTACCTTTGTGTGTGTGTGTGTGTGTGTGTGTGTGTGTGTGTGTGTGTGTTTCCCAGGATTTGGCATTCTCTTTTTGATCGTGCTGGTGCCCCTGCATTACTTGAAGGTGCTGCTCCAGTCCTAGCACAGCATCTGGAAGAGAGTGGATTTCTTAGGTACAGCGAATTTATGTGACAGCCTGTGAAGTGAGAGACCAGGGCCACACTGGATTACTGAGGAACTAATAATTTTTAGTATAAATATAGTTAGCCTACTTTTTTTTTTTTTTTTTTTTTTTGGGGGGGGGTGTATGTTTGGTGCATTTTTTGTTACATATTAAAGCGTACATAAGTAATCATGATTAGTCATAATCACATTAAGTAGAATTTGAAACTTGTCTCTGTTTAATATTTGACTGCATTTGATTTTTTCTAATGTAGGTACTTTGATTAACAGATCTTCCGTCTTGAAAGACCTTCCGGTTTTATTTTAACGTTCAAAGAGGTGTAATTAACCTATCGCTATTGTAGTTACATATTGCCAAATGATCAGATCAGTCAAAACCTGAGAAGTTACAATCATGCTTACTTAAATGGAATCAAGTGAACTTAACAGGCTGAAGTAAGTTTCAAATCGAAGTGTGACTGAGGGCGGAAAAAAATGAAGCAAAATTCAGAAAGAGAAGGGGTTATTTAGCGCCAAGGACACAGGTCGAAATGTATTGTGCGTGTGTTTTGTCCAGTACTTTGTGTCCTTTGCAGTAACTAACAACCCCTTCTCTTTCTAAATTAGGCTGAGTTAAGATTGTGTAGTTACTTAAGACAATGATGAAAAAAAGGACAAGAGAAAAATCCAAACAGGAAATTGATATTAATCTGTGGCGCAACTGAACGAAGGGCTAAAGTTATTTAAACCAACACATTAAAAATTGTTGACGTAAAAAATGCAGGGATTGAATGTTTTTTTAAGTCAGTCTCAAGGTCATCACCTGCAGAAATACCAAACTTTACAGCAAGGCAGCAAGGCCAGTTAGTATGCTCACCGTCGGTGATTTTGTTTTGAGAATGGAAGAATCTGTTAGACGCTGTAAAATACACTCATGGGATGTGGATCACCCGTCATACATTTTAGACACAACTGCCGTTCTGTGTTACTTCTCTTCGTTTCTAAAAATAAAGCACGACTTACTAGGCCTACGTTGCATTTTGAGCTGGATTTTTTAGTGACGGAAGATACGGAAATTATGTGGCATATTATTATGCCTGCTCTGGTATTGAAAGTGGGCATAATTTCATGCCTGAGAATGCAGTCTGGAGCAATCTTGTGCCTGAGCAAAGAGAATGTGGGAAATAAATTCGAAATTGATATCTAGTGTGCTTGTTGTAACCATACACATTTTGGCAAACAGAGATACGACTAAGATCAACAAACGGACTTTCGAAATACATCGGTGAGGCTATTAACAGGACGGAGCTAAGCAAAGTGGTATCCGTAGACCCTGTATTTTACGTTTACATCTTGTATATATGTGAAAGACCTCAGGGTAGAGAAACTTTTATTTGTGATTTTATTGTCGTGAAAAGGTTACCTATTATTAGATACATTTTTAAAAAGATTAAAAACAGCAAGCGCGCGTGCTTTTTTTGTGTATGTTGTACTAGCATACGTCTGTCTTCTTGATCATCACCAGTTTGCACGTATCACCAATAATATTTACGTTGGTGGTCGAACATTTTGTTAGGTTTCTTCTTTAAGTCTGTTATTACGGAAGTAAAGCTTGTGTATATAATTTACAATCAGCAAAATAATGACACCGATAAAAAAATAAATTAGTAAAATAAAATGAAATAAAATATAATAAAATGAAATGAAATAAATAATAAAAATCAATAAATAAGAAAAGTAAGTGTAGGTATTGCGTTGTCGCATTTATATAACAAGGAAACATTTTTGGTTATTTCTTAGGTAAACTGGAAAAAACCGCATCACAAAAGTGTAAAATAATATTTTGAATTAAAAGCTGGAGAAAAATACCAAGGACTAACTATTCTGTGCACAGTTAGGGACCTATTGATCTTGGGCAGTTGTCCAGTTTGTCTTGTGTCTTTTCCCTTGTGGTAGCCTTTGTTCGTGCGCGCGCGCGCGTGTGTGTGTGTGAAGACTCTTTTCGGAACCAATAACTTGCTTTGAATGCAGATGATCTTTCAAAGCGAAACTGATTCTAAATAGTGTGTGTGTTGTTTAAGCGAGCTGTGGGACGTGTTTTGTGATTTTGCCGACCGCTGCTTGCTCTTGATGGATTGTTGGCAAGCAGTCGGCGAGCCAGCAGGTGTTCCGCGTTTTATTCGATCGTCCTCAAGAGATCATGGAAAAAATATCAGGCGCGAAAGAAAAAACGTAGAAAAGTTTGAAGATGTGGGATGATCGGATCCGGTGTTTCTACTTCGATCTTCATCGTCAGTCACAGTTGACATTTATATTATGGACATGATGTACGCAATGCTGTGGAGTGAAAAGGAAGATTTAACCTCCACCTCCAGGTATAGCCTATTACGCCGATCAATGTAATAGAGGGGTAAAAATAAGTGCATGCTATCAACCCCTTCCGTCATTAGGCCTACATAACCTTGGCAAAGATCTGAACAAAAACAAAACAAAAAAAAAACATAAAACATAAAAAGGGAGGAGTGTGTGTGTGTGTGTGTGTGTGTGTGTGTGGGGGGGGGGGGGGGGGGGGGGGGGGGGGGGGGAAACGAGAACAAAATATTAGGAAAATATACTGTAAATGTTATAAACCCTTCATTATCAACATAAGGGAACCATTGTAATCCATCTTGAAGACAGATCCATTTACACTACCTGCTCCGAACCCTTTCAACCACTGGATCATACTCATCAGTGAAACACGGCTGAGTGTGCCCGTGTTTGTTCGTGGGTGAGATTAATGTCCTATTGGCCTGAGGTCCTTAAAAGGACATGGTGCACTCGCAGACGTCGGCCTGTATATTCTGTGGCAACTGTTGTCGCCGGCAGTGGTGGGCGAGTTGTGTGTTGGGGCCCTCGTATGTCTCTCTCCAAAAACTCTGGTTCCTTTTGAACTTCAGTTCAAATTCGGCTGTTGGTCAGCCGACGATGGTCGTCGGTGTATTTCGCCTCTTTTCCCCAACCAAAAGGCTGTCTTCAGGACCACCTAGGCGCCTTTTTCGTGCTCGGGTGGCGATGGTCCTGTGCCGCGTGAGTCCGCCTCAAGGAGGGAGCAGGACGAAAGTACCTGGAGCGCTGCACGAGTCCTTAAACTTCGGCAGGCCACGCAGACTACGGCCGAGAGGGCAGGTTTTTTTCTTTTTTTTTTTTTTCTTTTCTTTTTTTTTTTTTTTTTTAGCCCAACCCCAGAAGAAGTGCCCCCATATCTGGCTGGCTCAGAGCACGGTATCCGGGCCCACGGTGATCGCAGTCAGGCAGCACTCCATCGCCGATCGCCCCACATCTCCAGGAGCCGGCCCCCGCCGACACAGGTTAGACCCGCCGTCACCCGTATGGCTGGAAGGATCGCTGCGCCGCCTGACACTGACCTCTCACATCACAGTCCTTCAAAGGAAATCCACATCTCCCTTGGCGTCCGCTGCTATTCCACACTCGCAGCGAACTAAAGTGTGCCTGTGCTCCCTTGGCATCAAATGGAGATATACCACTGTCCATAATTCTGTGGTGTTTTCACCACCAAGGGCTCAAAAATAGAAACCAACAGCACCCCAAAGCAGCCAGCGAAAGGTAGAAAAGTAAAACGAAAAGAAAGTGTGGTAAGGATATAAGCTGCTGAAAAAACTGAAATAATTATATAAACAGTATAAAATGTAGGGGAAAATCTCTGAGCCTGTGTTTGAGGATATATTTAAGGATGCAAAGGAGATCAAAAGATACCCAACAGTCAGAGTGGTCATCTCTGCTGTTTGATCACCCAAACATTGTCAGCAGCTAAGAATTGTAGAGAAACAACCTTTGCTGGATCTCCAGAGAGAAGCAATCTCCACCTAATTGACCCAACAATATCATGCTGAACAATTTAGCAGTGGTATCATTACACTAATGACTTTGCAAAGATTAAAACACACACACACACACACACACACACACACACACACACACACACACACACACACACGTGTATGTGTGTGTGTGTGTGTGTGTGTGTGTGTGTGTGTGTGTGTGTGTTTGTTAAGAATTGCTAACCTACACTTTTTCCCCACTACTTAACTGTTCAACATTATATCGTCTGGGTCAATCAGTGGGAGATAGCATCTCTTAGGAGATCCAAGTAAAGGTTGTTCTACTCAATTCTTAGCCGCTGACAATGCTGGGTTATTGAAACAGCGGAGCTGACCACTCAGACTGTTCCATTTTTATTTATCTCCCTTGCATCCTGGATCCTCAAGCATAGGCTCAAAGATTATCCCTTACATTTTGTACTGTTTACACGTTGTTTTTAATTTTTCAGCAACTTTTTAGCTCTCCATACTTTCGTTTTTATTTTATTCTACTACCTTTCGCTGGCTGCTTTGGGGGTGCTGTTGGATTCTTCTTTGAACCCTTGGTGGTGAGAACACCACAGAATTACGGACTGTGGTATGTCTCTATTTGACGCCAAGAGCACAAACACGATCAGTCGTGTCTCCCTGATGAGCTCCGATCCAGCAGACGAAAGGCCTAGGAGCAGGGTGATGCATATAGATCTGCTATCGAGAGGGAGTGCGATGGTTCCCTCACGCAGATAATGAAGGGTTTTCATTTTTATAATGTACATCCTTCCCCCCACGCCCCCTTTTATTTAATTTTTTTTTTTTAAATTTCAAATCTTTGCCAAATCATTACTATAATGGAAGAATTGTTAACTTACACTTGTATTCCCTCACTACTTAATGTGTTCAGCTATATATATATAGAGAGAGAGATTGAGAGAGAGGTGTGCGTGTGTGTGCGCTTATCAAATTTACTTTGATTTGGGGAGGAAGGGAGCTATGGGTACACACATACCCACACACACCGCGAGAGTGTGGCGGTCTGTGCGTTCTGAATCAAGTGATTCCAGAGTGTTGTATTGGAGTCAGCCCGACGTGATACCTGTTTTGTACGTTTCAGACATAGATCATGCTGCATAGACATATATCATTGCATCATAAGCTAGCTACTGCACCATAGACCTACATGACAGCATCACTCCACCATAGACCTACATGACAGCATCACTGCACCATAAGCCCACATGACAGCATCAGTCAGTGCACCATAGACCTACATGACAGCATCAATCAGTGCACCATAGACCTACATGACAGCATCAGTGTACCATAAGCCCACATGACAGCATCAGTCAGTGCACCATAGACCTACATGACAGCATCAATCAGTGCACCATAGACCTACATGACAGCATCACATGACAGCATCAGTCAGTGCACCATAGACCTACATGACAGCATCAATCAGTGCACCATAGACCTACATGACAGCATGAATCAGTGTACCATAGAGCCACATGACAGCATCAATCAGCGCACCATAGACCTACATGACAGCATCAGTCAGTGCACCATAGACCTACATGACAGCATCACTGCACCATAGACTGACATGACAGCATCACTCACCATAGACCTACATGACAGCATCACTGCACCATAGACCTACATGACAACATCACTCACCATAGACCTACATGACAGCATTAGTCAGTGCACCATAGGCCTACATGACAGCATCAATCATTGCACCATAGGCCTACATGACAGCATCAGTCAGTGCACCATAGACCTACATGACAGCATGTCAGTGCACCATAGACCTACATGACAGCATCAGTCAGTGCACCATAGACCTACATGACAGCATCACTCACCACAGACCTACATGACAGCATCAGTCAGTGCACCATAGACCAACCTGACAGCATCAGTCAGTGCACCATAGAACCACATGACAGCATCAGTCAGTGCACCATAGACCTACATGACAGCATCAGTCAGTGCACCATAGACCTACATGACAGCATCACATGACAGCATCAGTCAGTGCACCATAGACCTACATGACAGCATCAATCACTGCACCATAGACTTACATGACAGCATCAGTCAGTGCACCATAGGCCTACATGACAGCATCAATCAGTGCACCATATATCTACATCACAGCATCAATCATTGCACCATAGGCCTACATCACAGCATCAGTCACTGCACCATAGGCCTGCAAGAGAGCATCAGTCACTTCACCATAGACCTATATGATAGCATCAGTCAGTACACCCTAGACCTATATGACAGCAACAGTCAGTCAAGTATAGACCTTCATGACAGCATAAATCAGTGCACCATAGACCTCAAAGACAGCATCAATCAATGTCCCAAAGGCCTACATGACAACATCAGTCAGTGCACCATAGACCTACATGACAACATCAGTCAGCACACAATGGACCTACATGACAGCGTCAATCAGTGCGCCATAGGCCTACATGACAGCATCACTGCATCATAGACCGACATGAGAGCATCACTGCACCATAGACCTGCATGACAGCCTCAATCAGTGCGCCATAGGCCTACATGACAGCATCATTGCACCATAGACCGACATGACAGCATCACTCCACCAAAGAACTACATGACAGCCTCAGTCAGTGCACCATAGACCTACATGACAGCAATCAGTCAGTGCACCATAGGCCTACATGACAGCATCAATCAGTGCACCATAGGCCTACATGACAACATCAATCAGTGCACCATAGGCCAACATGACAACATCACTGCACCAGAGAGCTACATGACAGCATCAGTCAGTGCACCATAGACCGACATGACAACATCAATCAGTGCACCATAGACCTGCATGACAGATCACTGCACCATAGGCCATATGACAGCATCAATCAGTGCACCATAGACCTACATGACAGCATCAGTCAGTGCACCATAGACCGACATGACAGCATCAGTCGGTGCACCATAGACCAACATGACAGCATCAGTCAGTGCACCATAGCCCTACATGACAGCATCAGTCAGTGCACCATAGACCGACATGACAGCATCAGTCGGTGCACCATAGGCCGACGTGACAGCATCATCAATCAGTGCACCATAGACCTACATGACAACATCATTGCACCATAGGCCCACATGACAGCATCAATCAGTGCACCATAGGCCCACATGACAGCATCAATCAGTGCATCATAGACCTACATGACAAGATCAATCAGTTTACAATAGACCTACATGACAGCATCATTGCACCATAGGTCGATATAACAGCATCAGTCAGCACACAATAGGCCGACATGACAGCATCACTGCACCATAGGCCGATATCACAGCATCACTGCACCATAGGCCGACATGACAGCATCACTGCACCATAGGCCGACATCACGGCATCACTGCACCATAGGCCGACATGACAGCATCAATCAGTGCACATAGGCGTACATGACAGCATCACTGCACCATAGGCCTACATGACAGCATCAGTCAGTGCACCATAGGCCCACATGACAGCATCACTGCACCATAGGCCCACATGACAGCATCAATCAGTGCATCATGGGCCTACATGACAACATCAATCAGTGCATCATAGGCCCACATGACAGCATCAATCAGTGCATCATGGGCCTACATGACAACATCAATCAGTGCACCATAGGCCACATGACAGCATCAATCAGTGCATCATGGGCCTACATGACAACATCAATCAGTGCATCATAGGCCCACATGACGTCATGAATCAGTGCGCCATAGACTTACATGACAGCATCATTGCACCATAGACCTACATGACAGCATCAGTCAGTGCACCATAGACCTACCTGACAGCATCAGTCAGTGCGCCATAGCCCGACATGACAGCATTGGTCAGTGCACCATAGACCTACATGACAGCATCAGTCAGTGCACCATAGACCTACATGACAGCATCAATTTGTGCACCATAGGCCTACATGACAGCATGAATCAGTGCATCATAGGCCTCCACGACAGCATCAATCAGTGCACCATAGACCTACATGTCAGCATCAGTCAGAGCATCGTAGACTACATGACAGCATGAATCAGTGCATCATAGACCTACATGACAGCATCAGTCAGTGCACCATAGTCGTACATGACAGCATCAGTCAGTGCACCATAGACCTACATGACAGCATTACTGCACCATAGACTTAAATGACAGCAACATTGCACCATAGGCCGACATCACAGCATCACTGCACCATAGGCCTACATGACAGCATCAGTGCACACCATAGGCCGACATGACAGCATCAATCAGTGCACCATAGGCCCACATGACAGCATCAATCAGTGCATCATAGGCCCACATGACAGCATGAATCAGTGCGCCATAGACATACACGATTGCATCATTGCACCATAGACCTACATGACAGCATCAGTCAGAGCACCATAGACCTACCTGACAGCATCAGCAGTCATGCATCATAGGCCCACATGACAGCGTGAATCAGTGCACCACAGACCTACATGACAGCATCATTCAGTGCACCATAGACCTACATGACAGCATCAGTCAGTGCACCATAGACCTACATGACAGCATCAGTCAGTGCACCATAGACCCACATGATAGCATCAATCAGTGCACCATAGACCTTCATGACAGCATCACATGACAGCATCAGTCAGTGCACCATAGACCTACATGACAGCATCAGTCAGTGCACCATAGGCCTACATGACAGCATCAATCAGTGCACCATAGACCTACATGACAGCATCAATCAGTGCATCATAGACCTACATGACAGCATCAGTCAGTGTACCATAGTCGTACATGACAGCATCAGTCAGTGCACCATAGACCTACATGACAGCATTACTACACCATAGACTTATATGACAGCATCACTGCACCATAGGCCGACATGGCAGCATCAATCAGTGCACCATAGGCCGACATAACATCATCAGTCAGTGCATCATCAATACACCATACACCAACATGACAGCATTAATCTGTGCATTATAGACCTACACGACAGCATCAATCAGTGCACCATAGGCCTACATGACAGCATCAATAAGTGCACCATAGGCCGACATGACAGCATCACTGCACCATTGATCTACATGACAGCATCAGTCAGTGCACCATAGACCTACATGACAGCATCACTGTACCATAAACCTACATGACAGCATCCGTGAGTGCACCATAGACCTACATGTCAGCATCACTGCACCATTGACCTACATGAGAGCATTAGTCAGTGCACCATAGACCTACATGACAGCATCACTGCACCATAGACCCTACATGACAGCATCAATCCGTGCACCATAGGCCTACATGACAGCAACAATCTGTGCACCATAGGCCTATATCACAGCATCTCTGCACCATAGGTCCACATGACAGCATTAATCAGTGCAACATAGACCTACATGACAGCGTCAATAAGTGAACCATAGACCTACAGACAGCATCACTGCACCATAGGCCTACATGACAGCATCACTGCACCATAGGCCTACATGACAGCATCAGTCAGTGCCCCATCAATCAATCAATCAGTACATCATAGGCCGACATGACAGCATCAGTCAATGCATCATAGGCCTAAATGACAGCATGAATCAGTGCACCATAGGCCTACATGACAGTATCAATCAGTGCACCATAGGCCTATTTGACAGCATGAATCAGTGCACCACAGGCCTACATGACAGCATCAATCAGTGCACCATAGACTACATGACAGCATCATTGCACCATATATCTACATGAGAGCATCAAACAGTGCACCATAGACCAACATGACAGCATCAATCAGTGCATCATGGGCCTACATGACAGCATCAGTCAGTGCACCATAGGCCGACATGACAGCATCAGTCAGTGCACCATAGGCCGACATGACAGCATCAATCAGTGCACCATAGGCCGACATGACAGCATCACTGCAGCATCGGCCGACATGACAGCATCAATCAGTGCACCATAGGCCGACATGACAGCATCAATCAGTGAACCATAGGCCGACATGACAGCATCAGTCAGTGCACCATAGGCCTACATGACAGCATCATTGCACCATAGACCGACATTACATTATGAATCAGTGCATCATAGACCTACATGACAGCATCAGTCAGTGCACCATAGACCTACATGACAGCATCAACCAGTGCACACCATAGACCTACATGACAGGATCAGTCAGTGCACCATAGGCCTACATGACAGCATCAATCAGTGTACCTTAGACCTACATGACATCATCAATCAGTGCACCATAGACCTACATGACAGCATGAATCAGTGCATCATAGACCTACATGACAGCATCAGTCAGTGCACCATAGTCGTACATGACAGCATCAGTCAGTGCACCATAGACCTACATGACAGCATTACTGCACCATACACTTATATGACAGCATCATTGCACCATAGGCCGACATGACAGCATCACTGCACCATAGGCCGACATGACAGCATCAGTCAGTGCACCATAGGCCTACATGACATCGTCAGTCGGAGCACCATCAATACACCATACACCTACATGACAGATTTAATCTGTGCATCATAGACCTACACGACAGCATCAATCAGTGCACCATAGGCCCACATGACAGCCTCAGTCAGGGCACCATAGACCTACATGACAGCATCACTGTACCATAAACCTACATGACAGCATCCGTCAGTGCACCATAGACCTACATGACAGCATCACTGCACCATTGACCTACATGAGAGCGTCAGTCAGTGCACCATAGACCTACATGACAGCATCACTGCACCATAGACCCTACATGACTGCATCAATCTGTGCACCATAGGCCTACATGACAGCAACAATCAGTGCACCACAGGCCTACATCACAACATCACTGCACCATAGGTCCACATGACAGCATTAATCAGTGCATCATAGACCTACATGACAGCATCAATCAGTGCATCATAGGCCTACATGACAGCATCACTGCACCATAGGCCCACATGACAGCATTAATCAGTGCATCATAGACCTACATGACAGCATCAATCAGTGAACCTTAGACCTACATGACAGCATCACTGCACCATAGGCCTACATGACAGCATCAATCAGTGCACCATAGGCCTACATGAAAGCATCAGTCAGTGCACCATAGGCCTATATGACAGCATGAATTATTGCACCATAGGCCTACATGACAGCATCAATCACTGCACCATAGATCTATATAAACAGCATCAGTCAGTCCACCATAGACCTACATGACAGCATCACTGCACCATAGACGTACATGACAGCATCAGTCAGTGCACCATAGACTACATGACAGCATCATTCCACCGTATATCTACATGACAGCATGAATCAGTGAACCATAGGCCGACATAACAGCATCAGTCAGTGCACCATAGTCCGACATGACAGCATCACTGCACCATAGGCCAACATGACAGCATCAGTCAGTGCACCATAGGCCTACATGACATCATCAGTCGTTGCACCATCAATACACCATACACCTACATGACAGCGTTAATCTGTGCATCATAGACCTACACGACAGCATCGATCAGTGCACTATAGGCCCACATGACAGCATCAGTCAGGGCACCATAGACCTACATGACAGCATCACTGTACCATAAACCTACATGACAGCATCTGTCAGTGCACCATAGACCTACATGACAGCATCACTGCACCATTGACCTATATGAGAGCATCAGTCAGTGCACCATAGACCTACATGATAGCATCAGTGCACCATAGACCTACATGACAGCATCAATCAGTGCATCTTAAACCTACATGACAGCATCAATCAGTGCATCATAGGCCTACATCACAGCATCACTGTACCATAGGCACACATGACAGCATTAATCAGTGCATCATAGACCTACATGACAGCATCAATCAGTGCACCATAGGCCGACATGACAGCATGAATCAGTGCACCATAGGCCTATATGACAGCATGAACCATTGCACCATAGGCCTACATGACAGCATCAATCAGTGCACCATAGATCTATATAACAGCATCAGTCAGTCCACCATAGACCTACATGACAGCATCACTGCACCATAGACGTACATGACAGCATCAGTCAGTGCACCATAGACTACATGACAGCATCATTCCACCGTATATCCACATGACAGCATGAATCAGTGAACCATAGGCCGACATGACAGCATCAGTCATTGCACCATAGTCCGACATGACAGCATCACTGCACCATAGGCCAACATGACAGCATCAGTCAGTGCACCATAGACCTACATGACAGCATCAGTCAGTGCTCCATAGGCCTACATGACAGCATCAGTCAGTGCACCATAGGCCGACATGACAGCATCATTGCACCATAGACCGATATTACATTATGAATCAGTGCATCATAGACCTACATGACAGCATCAGTCAGTGCACCACAGACCGACATGACAGCATCAGTCAGTGCACCGTAGAACTACATGACAGCATCACTGCACCATAGACCTACATGACCGCGTCAATCAGTGCACCATTAGACCTACATGACAGCGTCAATCAATGCACCATAGACCTACATGACAGCATCAGTCAGTGCATCGTAGACCTACATGACAGCATCACTGCACCATAAACCTACGTGAAAGCGTCAGTCAGTGCAGCACAGACCAACATGACAGCATAAATCAGTGCACCATACACCTACATGACAACATCACTGCACCAGAGAGCTACATGACAGCATCAGGCGGTGCACCATAGACCTATATGACAGCATCAATCAGTGCACCATAGGCGGATATGACAGTATCATTCAGTGCATCATAGACCTGCATGACAGATCACTGCACCATAGGCCCATATGTGACAGCATCAATCAGTGCACCATAGACCTACATGACAACATCATTGCACCATAGGCCCACATGACAGCATCAATCAGTGCACCATAGGCCCACATGACAGCATCAATCAGTGCATCATAGACATACATGACAAGATCAATCAGTTTACAATAGACCTACATGACAGCATCACTGCACAATAGGCCGACATGACAGCATCACTGCACCATAAGCCGACATGACAGCATCAGTCAGCGCACCATAGGCCGACATGACAGCATCACTACACCATAGGCCGACATGACAGCATCACTGCACCATAGGCCGACATCACGGCATCACTGCACCATAGGCCTACATGACAGCATCAGTGTACCATAGGCCAACATGACAGCATCAGTCAGTGGACCATAGGCCGACATGACAGCATCAGTCAGTGGACCATAGACCGACATGACAGCATCAGTGCACCATAGACCGACATGACAGCGTCAATCAGTGCACCATAGGCGTACATGACACCATCACTGCACCATAGGCCTACATGACAGCATCAGTCAGTGCACCATAGGCCCACATGACAGCATCACTGCACCATAGGCCCACATAACAGCATCAGTCAGTGCACCATAGGCCCACATGACAGCATCAATCAGTGGAACATGGGCCTACATGACAACATCAATCAGTGCATCATAGGCCCACATGACAGCATGAATCAGTGCGCCATAGACTTACATGACAGCATCATTGCACCATAGACCTACATGACAGCATCAGTCAGTGCACTATAGACCTACCTGACAGCATCAGTCAGTGCACTATGACAGCATTACTGCACCGTAGACTTATATGACAGCATCACTGCACCATAGGCCGACATGACAGCATCAATCAGTGCACCATAGGCCGACATAACATCATCAGTCGGTGCACCATCAATACACCATACACCTACATGACAGCATTAATCTGTGCATCATAGACCTACACGACAGCATCAATCAGTGCACCATAGGCCTACATGACAGCATCAATAAGTGCACCATAGGCCGACATGACAGCATCACTGCACCATTGACCTACATGACAGCATCAGTCAGTGCATTATAGACCTACATGTCAGCATCACTGCACCATTGACCTACATGAGAGCATCAGTCAGTGCACCATAGACCTACATGACAGCATCACTGCACCATAGCCTACATGACAGCATCAATCCGTGCACCATAGGCCTACATGACAGCAACAATCTGTGCACCATAGGCCTACATCACAGCATCACTGCACCATAGGTCCACATGACAGCATTAATCAGTGCATCATAGACCTACATGACAGCATCAATAAGTGAACCGTAGACTACATGACAGCATCACTGCACCATAGGCCTACATGACAGCATCACTGCACCATAGGCCTACATGACAGCATCAATCAGTACATCATAGGCCGACATGACAGCATCAGTCAATGCATCATAGGCCTAAATGATAGCATCAATCAGTGCACCATAGGCCTACATGACAGTATCAATCAGTGCACCATAGGCCTACATGACAGCATCAGTCAGTGCATCATAGGCCTATTTGACAGCATGAATCAGTGCACCACAGGCCTACATGACAGCATCAATCAGTGCACCATAGGCCTATTTGACAGCATGAATCAGTGCACCACAGGCCTACATGACAGCATCAATCAGTGCACCATAGACTACATGACAGCATCATTGCACCATATATCTACATGACAGCATCAAACAGTGCACCATAGACCAACATGACAGCATCAATCAGTGCATCATGGGCCTACATGACAGCATCAGTCAGTGCACCATAGTCGTACATGACAGCATCAATCAGTGCATCATAGGCCGACATGACAGCATCAGTCAGTGCACCATAGGCTGACATGACAGCATCAGTCAGTGCACCATAGGCCGACATGACAGTATCAATCAGTGCACCATAGGCCGACATGACAGCATCAATCAGTGAACCATAGGCCGACATGACAGCATCAGTCAGTGCACACATAGGCCTACATGACAGCATCATTGCACCATAGACCGACATCACATTATGAATCAGTGCATCATAGACGTACATGACAGCATCAGTCAGTGCACCATAGACCTACATGACAGCGTCAATCAGTGCACCATAGACCTACATGACAGGATCAGTCAGTGCACCATAGGCCTACATGACAGCATCAATCAGTGTACCTTAGACCTACATGACATCATCAATCAGTGCACCATAGACCTACATGACAGCATGAATCAGTGCATCATAGACCTACATGACAGCATCAGTCAGTGCACCATAGTCGTACATGACAGCATCAGTCAGTGCACCATAGACCTACATGACAGCATTACTGCACCATAGACATATGACAGCATCATTGCACCATAGGCCGACATGACAGCATCACTGCACCATAGGCCGACATGACAGCATCAGTCAGTGCACCATAGGCCTACATGACATCGTCAGTCGGTGCACCATCAATACACCATACACCTACATGACAGATTTAATCTGTGCATCATAGACCTACACGACAGCATCAATCAGTGCACCATAGGCCCACATGACAGCCTCAGTCAGGGCACCATAGACCTACATGACAGCATCACTGTACCATAAACCTACATGACAGCATCCGTCAGTGCACCATAGACCTACATGACAGCATCACTGCACCATTGACCTACATGAGAGCGTCAGTCAGTGCACCATAGACCTACATGACAGCATCACTGCACCTTAGACCTGGATGACAGCATTAATCTGTGCACCATAGGCCTACATGACAGCAACAATCAGTGCACCACAGGCCTACATCACAGCATCACTGCACCATAGGTCCACATGACAGCATTAATCAGTGCATCACAGACCTACATGACAGCATCAATCAGTGCATCATAGGCCTACATGACAGCATCACTGCACCATAGGCCCACATGACAGCATTAATCAGTGCATCATAGACCTACATGACAGCATCAATCAGTGCACCATAGACCTATATGACAGCATCAGTCAGTGCACCATAGACCTACATGACAGCATCAATCAGTGCACCATAGGCCTATATGACAGCATCAATCAGTGCACTATAGGCCTACATGACAGCGTCAATCAGTGCACCATAGACCTATATAACAGCATCAGTCAGTGCACCATAGACCTACATGACAGCATCAATCAGTGCACCATAGACTATATGACAGCATCATTGCACCGTATATATACATGACAGCATCAGTCAGTGAACCATAGACCCGACATGACAGCATCAATCAGTGCATCATGGGCCTACATGACAGCATCAATCAGTGAACCATAGGCCGACATGACAGCATCACTGCACCGTAGGCCGACATGACAGCATCAGTCAGTGCACCATAGACCTGCATGACAGCATCAATGAGTGCACCATAGGCCTACATGACAGCATCAGTCAGTCAATGCATCATAGGCCTACATGACAGCATCACTGCACCATAGGCCAACATGACAGCATCAGTCAGTGCACCATAGGCCTACATGACAGCATCACTGCACCATAGGCCAACATGACAGCATCAGTCAATGCATCATAGGCCTACATGACAGCATCACTGCACCATAGGCCAACATGACAGCATCATTGCACCTTAGACCGACATGACACTATCAATCAGTACACAATAGACCTACATCACAGCCTCAGTCAGTGCACCATAGACGTACATGACAGCATCAATCATTGCACCATATACCTACATGGCAGCATCAATCACTGCACCATAGACCTACATGACAGCATCAGTCAGTCAGTGCACCATAGGCCTACATGACAGCATCACTGCACCATAGACCTACGTGACAGTATCAGGCAGTGCACCATAGACCTACGTGACAGCATCAATCAGTGCACCATAGACGTAGATGACAGCATCAGTCAGTGCACCATAGACCTACATGACAGCATCAATCAGTGCACCATAGACCTACATGACAGCATCAGTCAGTGCACCATAGGCCGACATGACAGTATCTCTGCACCATAGGCCTACATGACAGCATCACTCACTGCACTATAGGCCTACATGACAGCATCACTGCACCTTAGGCCTACATGACAGCATCAGTGCACCATAGGCCTACATGACAGCATCAGTCAGTGCACCATAGGCCAACATGACAGCATCAGTCAGTGCACCATAGGCCAACATGACAGCATCACTGTACCATAGGCCGACATGACAGCATCAGTCAGTGGACCATAGGCCGACATGACAGCATCAGTCAGTGCACCATAGACCGACATGACAGCATCAGTGCACCATAGGCCGACATGACAGCATCAGTCAGTCCACCATAGACCGACATGACAGCATCACTGCACCATAGGCCGACATGACAGCATCAGTCAGTGCACCATAGGCCGACATAACAGCATCACTGCACCATAGGCCGACATGACAGCATTTCTGCACCATAGGCCGACATGACGTCATCAATCAGTGCACCATAGGCCGACATGACAGCATCACGGCACCATAGGCCAACATGACAGCATCAGTCAGTGCACCATAGGCCGACATGACAGCACCAGTCAGTGCACCATAGGCCGACATGACAGCACCAGTCAGTGCACCATAGGCCAACATGACAGCATCAGTCAGTGCACCATAGGCCGACATGACAGCACCAGTCAGTGCACCATAGGCCAACATGACAGCATCAGTCAGTGCACCATAGGCCGACATGACCGCA
Source organism: Conus betulinus (assembly GCA_016801955.1). NCBI lineage: Eukaryota > Metazoa > Mollusca > Gastropoda > Neogastropoda > Conidae > Conus > Conus betulinus. The sequence continues at coordinate 146,663 of JADBJO010002070.1, forward strand.
CCAGTCAGTGCACAGCAGGCTTGAACCGCCAGCTGACATGCCGGCAGCACACACACACACACACACACACACACACACACACACACACACGCACACGCACACGCGCACACACACACACACACACACACACACACACACACACACACACACACACACATCTATGGATACTCCATATTTCACCCTTGCATCGCTTCATTGATCACTTCCCAGTGCACATGCGTTTCAGTAAAAACAGGAGATACTGTGAGATTCAAAGTCTGGTATATCAGCTCACGTGTGTTTAGTCATTTGCGTCTGCCATGAAAAAGGCGTAGTATGAATCTAGCCCATTCTCAAGGAGTCTTTTCCAGTGTACGTGTGGGCTTTGTTATTCCAACATTTGTTTCTTGCTCTTGATGTGTGTGTGCGGCAACTTCTTTTCTTGAAGTTGCGCGCTGCAAGATGGTGTATGACATAATGGCTTTGATCTTTGTTTGTTGAGCTGATTCTTTAGCTTTCTTGTCACATCAGATGGCCACAGCTGAAATTCCGTTCTAATCGTTGCCTTGCCTGCCAGTGTGTCGGCTCTCTCATTTCCTTTGACACCTGCATGTCCTGGACAGACATCCATATGAGTCTTTCCAATGGAAGGTTGCACATTACTTAATGCGAAACGGGGCTGCCTATTATACTTTCCGTCACGTGAATTGACTCATTTGTATATAATAAACAAGAAGATTAATTCTTGGTCCGTAATTAAATAATGTTAAGCCCATAAACTCCAAACGAATGCAGTTTGTTACACTGAATCGTCTAGCAAAAATGAGAACACAGAACAAACGAGACATCGCCACCTCCCCCATAAAACAAACACTGCTTCCGACTTCCGAGTCGTCTAGCAGTGATAAATAACAACACAGAGCAAATTAGGATATATCCCGTTAACACGTATTCCAAGCTTGCCATACCTTGCACTAGACACATTCACACAGAAACAATTACAGAAATGAACAAACAAAAATTAACGTTTCTTCAAGACAGGCACAACTTTTTCGATCTTGAATAATTACAGTCAAATGAACAGGCAGATGAAAACAAACAAATACAGGTAATCACAGTTTGATTGGTATGAAAGCAAACCTAAATTGAGGGAGGGAATTGTTAACAGTAAATAGAAACAAGTAGGGTAACTCTTGCTCTCATGATTAAACAAAAATACGCCCATCACTCCAAACGAATGTCGCTTACAACACCGAATCGCACAGCAAAATTGACAACACAGAGCACACAGAACAAACATGGAGACATCCCTTTAAAAAAAAAAGAAAAAAAAAGAAAAATGACGTTCCAATTAAGCTTATTCATACACCCTGAAACATCTACACAATAACGACAACTGAAGAAACGAACAAACATACATTAACTTTTATTCAAGACTGGCACAGCATTTTCTGTCTTGAATAATCAAGCACACGGAAAAATAGTAACAAGTACACGGATGTTTTCCCAACTCTCTCTCTCTCTCTCTCTCTCTCTCTCTGGATACTACCCTTTCCCTCTTAGTCCATGAGCCGTCCTATACCCCCCCCCCCCCCCCCCCCCCCAGTGGGGAATTTTCCAGACAGGTACCATTGGAAAGCTTAACATCTAAGCTACTGAAATCAGTTTGTTTGCCAGCGATCCGTTGCTGGGTGTAGGTGTGGTGAATTTTCAAAGTTAGTTACCCCCCGCTTTTTAAATGGCCGCCACGAGATATAGGAACGTCTTGTTTCAGCTTCTATTAGCTCTAGACATGTGACCATTACCTTCCATCCCATGTTATTGGGTGTGCAAAATCTATTCGTGGTGCTTATTTTCTGTTTGGAGGTAATTTTAAAGGTCAAAGGTCATTTTCAAGGTCATTTGTGGCAAAACTGTAACAAAGCTTAACCTAAGCCATCTAGACAGATGATAAAGGACGTTAGACCAATTATTTTGACCACAAAAAAATTCATTGTAGAGTTTGTTGGACACCCCACTACCACCCTACAGTCAGAAGGTGAAAATAATTGTTGAATTGGGTGCCACTTTTGGTGAATGGTCAAAGAAAGTTATCAGCGAGAATTTTTTCGCCCAGAACTGATCAACAAATATCAGGTTGGATAATCGCTGCCTAGATAACAAATTAGTCACTCTTCCTACAACAGCTGTCTTGATTTTTGTTTCTCTATATCAAAGTGCTTTTTGGATTTTCAAGAGACCCTCAAAGAACACCACACCACCATCAGCATTGGCGGCAGGCCGGTCTGCAACCTTCGTTTCGCAGACGATATCGACCTCATGGGGGGCAGCAACACTGAGCTCCAGGATCTCACAAACAGACTTGTTATAAGAGCAAGTGCCTACGGCATGGAGGTCAGCACAGAGAAGTCAAAGGTCATGGTCAACAGCACGACTAAAAGCAGTGCCAACATAACCATGAATGGTGAACCCCTGGAAGAAGTGACCAGCTTCAGGTACTTGGGAGCAACCCTGTCGAAAGATGGCACCTGCACAGCAGAAATCCGATTCAGCATCAACTCCGCATCAGCAGCAATGCCCAGACTGAACAGAGTGTGGAAGAGCAACATCAAATTCCACACAAAATTCCGGTTCTACAAGTCACTAGTGGTCTCGATCCTCTTATATGGTTGCGAGACATGGACACTGATGGCGGAAACAGAAAGAAGAATCCAGGCGTTTGAGACCAGGTGTTTGAGGAAACTACTCCGCATCTCATACAAAGAACACAAGACCAATGATTATGTGCGGAACCTGGTCACTAACCTAGTTGGGCCCAACGAAACACTTCTGGCAACCGTCAAAACGACGGAAGATGGCATGGTTTGGCCACATCATTCGTCACAACACCGTCTCCAAAACCATCCTTCAAGGTACCGTTGAAGGAGGGCGCAGACGAGGACGGCAGAGAAAGAGCTGGTCCGACAATATAAAGGACTGGACAGAAATGACCATGCCAGATCTCCTCAAGACAGCCACTAACAGAAGGGCCTGGAGAGAACGGCGGCTGCCTCATCACGTCCCCCCAACGACCCCAGCGGTCAGGGGAATGACTGACATCCATTTTTCTAATTTGCTTTTTGGTTGAGTCTGTGTAGGTTCCCTGAATAAAGCAAGCAATGGAGAAAAAGAAAACGGACGAGACGAGAAGCCTGTTCAGCTAACATCAGGCACGTCAAGGGGCACAAAAAAGACATTTAGTGGTCCAACATGCATTGTTCATTACCCCCAGAACAAATCGGACACTAAAGTAAGACCCTTATCTGAAACAAGTTTTCAAAAGATCAAAGATTCAGTTGCACTTCGACAGTTGCAAGAGGAGGTGAACTTGAAGCTACCAAGTATTTGTTGTCAGGTGCCAGAACAGTACCTCCCTCACATTCATGGCTATCACAGATGGTGTTACCAGAATTTCACAAACACGACCAAACTACTGAAACGAAAGCGCACATCTGATGAAGACTCGACATCCACTTCTTAAAGGACGTACAGTCGCACCGTCATCAAGTAGGGTTCTTTTCCCAGCAGATGAGTGTGTTTTGTGGCAAGATACGACTAGTACGGAAAAGAAAAGAAGAAAACCTTGTGATGTGTGTGACAAAGACGGCAGAAGCATTAATCAAAACGAGTGCTGATCAAAAGAAGGATGAACGAATTCTGGCAAAGGTGCAGGATACAGACCTGGTGGCCAAGGAAGCCCACTATCATATCCTGTCGTAGAGCATACACACACGTTCCAAGGAGGATCGAAGGCCACAGACTTCAAGTGGAGACACAAATGTGACAGAAGAACGGGCTGCTTATGCTGATGCATTCGCAAGCCTAGAGTGCTGTGTTCAAGACAGCATTACTGAAAGGGGTAATGTTGAAAGGATGACGATGCTGAAAGAGAGGTACCAACAGTTTATGCTGGAAACACAGTCCACAGTTCTTTAACGAGGATTACAAAACATGCAAACTGAAGTCCAAGCTTGTAAAGGAATTTGGCGATAAGCTACAGTTTTGGCAGCCAAATTACAAGAGTGAACTTGTCTTTGCTTCAGGTCTTTCAAGAGGCACAGCTATTGAGTCAGCTTTTGAGGGTGGCAGCATCAGATTCAAGACAACTGGAAGAGGCAGCACTAGTACTACGCAGGCCGATCCAAACTGCACACATTGAGTCCTCTACCATGCCATGGCCTCCATCAGCAAGTTTCCTGCTCAATGATACAATCTGTCCACCTCAAAGCCTGCAGGATTTTCTTGGGTGGTTGTCACAGGGAAAAAAACTACCACAGGATGCATCTTCTTCTAAAGAATGCATCGTGAAGTCTCTTGCAGAAGACATATGTCAGGCTACTTGCAGGGGACAACGGCTGATGCCAAAGCATTTACTCCTTGGCATGTCCCTGAGACATCTGACTGGCAGTGCAGAAATCATCATTCTGATCCATCGCTTTGGTCACTGTGCATCATACACTCGCCTTCTTGAGTTGGAAACGGCCATGTGTAAAAACATTTGTGATCGAGATTCAGTGCTGCCACCAACAATCCATCCTGACAAGAATGTAGTCACCCACCTGTGCTGGGACAACTTTGACTTGAAGGAAGAAACGCCTTCAGGATCAGGGACAACTCACACTGCACATGGAATAGTAATCCAGGAAGTGTCAGAGAGTGGAGGCGAAAACAGCTTGTCCTGAGCCACCCTTCCAAGGACAAAGCAGCGATCAGCCTCCTGCATAGAGCCATGCTTTGCCAAGACTAAAGCTGAACCCTGCCTGCCAGTTTCAATATCTGAAACTTCCAGCACAGAATCTGCACCAGATTCGTTCAGCTTGACTGATTTTGACACTGACTTTGTGTTCATTGACAATGAGTAGCGGCTAGAGTACATCCTCTGTTTTCTGCCAATAATGAACGACTGACAGCAAATTACTCTTATTGGTCATTCACGGTTACAGCTGCTGTGTTTCAAGACCTTTTATCTTGTCAGAGAGGTACTCAAAAAATTCACAAAGAGTACCATTTTTTTAGCAATGTTTCATTTAGCACCTTTCTCTTTGATAAGAATGATTTGATGCTTGAGGTGACTTTCTTCTCAGACATGCTATAGAGAAAAGCTGTTCTGATTTTGTTATGAAAGGCAACATAGGAGTGTGTCTGCCAAAAGACCTGTGTATTTTAATACCCTTTTTATCCCTAATTTAAGGGTAATAGATGATTTTCATTTTCTTCAAAACAATCATACATTGTATTGTGTTTTAGAAAATTCCCACAGCGGAACAGTGAAAATTCGAAAGGAAATGAAGAAGTGAAACACCTCAAAGACAGTTAAATGATGCAATATACAGGAACCTCAATGCTACAACCATGCTGAACTGTGATATGAAGCCTAATACCATTTTAGAGGGATCTTTTCAAAGGAATAACCAGCTAAGAAATAAAAAGTACTTTGCTAGTAATTCAAAACTACATGGTAATTTGTGCCGTTTTTTATTTTTATTTTTTCATTTAGGGGGGTAGGGGTAGTATATTTATCATCATCATCTACTAAATTGCTCTAGAATCTTGAAAGTTGCTGTAAATGATATTGGTACTTTGTTCTTACATTAAATACACAAAAAATAGTACTTGCGATTGTTATTTTTCTTGTATGGAAGTTGAAACCTTCAAATTTTGCGTAAAATGATAGCGCGCATTGGAAAACAACAGGCCACAGATACGAGATCGTCCAATCTGGAAGAGTATAAAGTGTTTTCAGAATACAGGGACACTCACGAAGCCTGCAGCGCATAATTTTACTGCCACCATTGGCCAACACGATGAGAAAATGAACTTGTTGATGTGATGGTCTGAGCGTTGTTTTTATTTGATATGGTAACTTTGACCAAGCACTGCAGCCACAACCAGCGCAGTTCAGTTGGCAAATAAGCAGAAATCAAAATGGCATGTCCCCAGCTACACAAAAATCACTGTCTGCAAAATTCCCCACTAGGGGGGAGGGTTTCACCTCTGCCTCTCTGTCCCTCTTTCTCTCTGTGCCCCTGTCCTCTCTCCTTGTCAGTCTCTCGCTCTCGAGAGAGAGAGAGAGTGAGAGACAGAGACAGCGACAGAGACAGAGAATGGTGTATGGATTCGCAGTACACGCGCGCTTGTGTGTGTGTGTGTGTGTGGTGTGTGTGTGTGTGTGTGTGTGTGTGTGTGTGTGTGTGTGTGATAAAAAAGAAACTCCACTGTGCACACTCTCGTGCATTAAAGGCGAGCATGTCGTGTAGTTTTGTTTTTTTTTTAATTTGATTGGTTGTTTTTGTTGTTGTTGCTGTTGTTGTTATTGTTGTTTTGTGTGTGTGTGTGTGTGTGTGTGTGTGTGTGTGTGTGGTGTGTGTGTGTGTGTGTGTGTGTGTGTGTTTGTGTTACGGTCGATTTATTTAATTCCAACCAGTTCAGTGTGATGAAAACACAAATTTTGGGGGGAAAACGAAAACTAAGAAGAGGTGCTCCCCCCCCCCCCTCCCTCCCCTCCTCTCCCCCTCCCCCCACTCACCCCCTTACTCTGTTTCCCCCTTTTCCTCCATCCTCCCGCCCATCGTGAATTTGAAGTAAACCAAACAAAAACAAACAAACTAAAGCAGCACAACAAATAAATAAACAAACAAACAAACGAAGTGTAACATTTATACAAACAAATAAACGCGTAACATCTATTGATTCCGTTAGGTGCCAGCCATTATTTGTGCTTCTCGTTTCCTCTTTAGCTAGCAATATCTTAAGAGGATCTGTTTCTCGCAAAATCTTTTATCTGCTTTACACACACACACACACACACACACACACACACACCACACACACACACACACACACACACACCACACAAATGGAGAAAGTTGAAGCTCTGGTCTCAGGTTTATTATGCGGATTTTCACTATCATAAAGTGCAGAAAAAAATCCGTACGAGCTCGAGTTTGTACAACTGGCACCAAGAGCTGCAGCGGAAATACACGCAGATCAAGGAATTCTCAAGCAATAAACTTTGGCAGCTGTTGTGGGACAAGACTGAGCTATACCAATGCATGAACAAACCAACCTTATAGTCCCATTCAGTTAAATAACATTGGACCAGTCTGCGTTGTTACTGGACCAGCCTGAACAACCAACCTTATAGTCCCATTTAGTTAAATAACATTGAGCCAGTCTGCGTTGTTACTGGACCAGCCTGAATCAACACAAGACCGGTATAAAAATGCCACTACAGAATCAAGCAGTATCAATACCGGATTCTCTTGTGTTGCTATACGACAGACCTTCATCAATGTGGGCCAGCCAAACACCAGGACACAGACCAGTCTCCCCCTCGGCACTGGACCAGTCTGCATCACGGCAGCAGTATGCTACATCTGTGCTTTGTCAGTTCGTGACCAGCCTACTTCACCCAAGGACTGCTGCGTTTCATACTGCAAGACTTGCGTGTGTCCATACTGGAACAGCGTCAACACGTGACACAGGCGTGATTTCAGGCAAGATTTCTTTTTTCTGCCCCCTCCCCTGCCCCCGTTTCTATCCTAAAATTCAACGGCTCGTACATTTTGACATGGAAAACTTTGATTTATGTTTCCATTGAAATATCTCATACATTTTGACACGGGAATCTTTGATTTATGTTACACTGAAATATCTTATACATTTGACATGGAAATCTTTGATTTATGTTCCATTGAAATATCTCATACAATTTGAAGCTAATACATTTTGAAATGGAAATGTTTTAATCTATGTTCCATTGAAATATCTCAAGCATGCTCCACAGTCAGACACTGGACTACTTTCTCCTTGAACAAACACAAACTGCTATTTTTGGCTTCTGTCGGCCATTCTTCACAGCATACCACATGGACATCAGATAAGTCTCTCTTCGTTCTTTTGTTTGTACTGTCCTAAATGTTAATGTGATCTATTTTTTCACTTGAAGAAGACCCAAGAGGTCCG
>JADBJO010002070.1:157193-167193 GCA_016801955.1 Conus betulinus
TTCCTGAAAATGTGTAGGTATGTTCAATATGGGTCACAAACAATGCCCAACGTTTTCGTTTATCGTTATAGCCGTTACTAACGGCTGTTACGGCCTGTAACGGTTTTTCTTCTTCATGGAATGTCTCAGAAAGTACTGGGCCGATCTTGGTGAAAATTAGCAGATATGTTCATTATGGGTCGCGGATGGTGCCTGATGTTTTAGTTTACCCTGTTATAGCCGTTACTAACGGCTGTAACGGCCTGTAACGGTTTTTCTTCTTTATGGAATATCTCAGAAAGCACTTTGCCGATCTTTGTGAACATGAGCTGGTATGTTCATTATGGGTCACGAATAATGCACTATGTTTTAGTTTACCGTTATAGCCGTTACTAACGGCTGTAACGGCCTGTAACGTTTTTTTTTCTTATGGAATATCTCAGAAACTACTGGGCCGATCTTTGTGAAAATTAGCAGGTATGTTCACTATGGGTTACGGATGATGTCCGATGTTTCAGTTACCGTTATAGCTGTTACTAACGGCTATAACGGCCCATAACGGTTTTTCTTCTTGATGGAATATCTCTCAGAAAGTACTTGGTTGATCTTTCTGAAAATTTGTAGGTATGTTCATTATGGGCGTGGATGATGCCCGACCTTAGTAGTTTACAGATATAGCCGTTACTAACGGTTGCAACGGCTCATAACGGTTTTTCTTTTTTATGGAATGTCTCAGAAAGTTCTTGGTCGATCTTTCTGAAAATTTGCAAGTATATGTTCATTATAGGTCACAGATGATGGCCGATGTTTACCAGAACGGCCATTATTTACGGTTACACCAGCCCAAGACGGTTTTTCTTCCTTATGGAATATCTCACGCGTATATTCAGGATAAACTGGGAGTACGTTTATATGCTTTTTGCATCTTTTTTTTTATAATTTTTTTAAAAATAAGAGCAGTAGTCTAACAGTAGTTGCTGAATATCAGCGATTATAATTCGTTAATGAGAGATGCATAAAACAAATTCATATCTTTTCAGCAGAATTCTTGAGGCCTGTGGACTTGTATGTATTTTATCCTTTAATGTTCTACATTAGTAGTGAAAAAGATAGTACATACCTTAAACAAGACGGCTTCGACATAGAAAACTTTTGTTCGCGAGTGAACGAAAATCATTCTTCCTCCCACTTGGAATTGTATTTCACAGCATCGTGCGCAAGCGAATTCGAATTTGAGTAAACCAATTTGAGAATGTTGATCCATCACATAGATTTCATATCGCAAAAACTGTTTTGTCAGCATATGATGCAGTGTCAAATTAAATCTGGGAGACCAGTTAAACATTATATTCGGCTTTAGAATTTCAAATCTTTACTCTGTTTTTCTTCTATTTGTTAAGAGGTGAGTGGCAGCCATGGCTTCAGCCATCCAGCCAGTTAATCAATCTGAGAGAGAGAGAGAGAGAGAGAGAGAGAGAGAGAGAGAGAGAGAGAGAGAGACAGACAGACAGACAGACAGACAGACAGACAGAGAGACAGAGAGGCAGAGACAGAGAGACAGAGACAGACACGGAGAGAGAGAGAGAGAGAGAGAGAGAGAGAGAGAGAGAGAGAGAAAGAGAGAGAGAGAGAGAGAGAGAGAGAGAGACAGACAGACAGACAGACAGACAGACGGACAGACAGACAGACAGACGGACAGACAAACAGAGACAGAGACAGAGAGAGTAGAGAGAGAGAACATGCTATTCATGGCATTTCCTTAACTTGAAACCAAACTTTGTGATGCATATGCTTGTGTCACGACTATCTTCTTTTTTTCCCAACGCCGTCCTAACAAGAAATGAATGACGTCAATATCAAGAACTCGTTAATAAATCACATAATCAATCGGTAACAAAACAATTATGACACACTCAGTAAATCACGCAATTTAAACACAAAGTTGGAAATCACACACACACACACACACACACACACACACACACACACACACACACACACACACCACACACACATACTCACGCACGCACACGAACAAGCACACACACGCGCTTAGTAACTCACACACAACACACAACACACACACACACACACACACACACACACACACACACGCAAAAACTCTCTCTCTCTCTCTCTCTCTCTCTCTCTCTCTCTCTCTTCTCTCTCTCTCTCTCACACACACACACACACACACACACACACACACACACACTCAAAGCACGCACGTACGAACGGCTATCAAATATATAAGTCCAATATGTCAAATATAATAAACACTGTATAAAAATGTAAAATCAAATACCGAATTCAACCTTTGGATAAACAGCTATGAGGTTATCCAATGGTTTAAGAAACCCAACAAACAGAGAAACACAGTGTTTATTACACTTGACATAGTGGACTTCTACCCATCTATAGAAGCAAAAGAAAATCATGAAAGATTCTACTTTTCACTAGAAAATGTAGCTTGTTTTGCTCTTTCATGATTTTCTTTTGCTTCTTGGGTGGCACCTTTGGTTGTTTTTTTGAATATTCAACAAACATACTATGGTATTGCACACCAGCCTTTTTCTGGGATAGCATTCTTCATAAAACCGAAAAGGCAGAGGAGTTAAGTCACCACTTTCCGCGGTCACTGAGGAGAAATGATCAGGTTTCAAAACACCGGTATCTGACCAGGAGTTTTATGTTAGTGAGTTTCCTCCCCATTGGAGTGTGTCCTCCTCCTTGTAGACTATAAGCTTGCTGAAGACTCATTTGAGAAGCATTTATTATTCCCCACTCACCCTCCCAAGCACATACTGTTAGTTAGGCAGAATTAACTGCCACTGCAGATATGAATGCTTATCTCCCCCTATTTCTTCACTCTAAGACAAAAAAGCAGTTTTGTTTTACAATTAAATATTTCTTGCAGTCTTTGCAACACCACGCTGCTCTGTAAGTTGCTGGAATGGTGCTCGGTTACTTATCCTTGGAACTTATGATATATATATATATTAAGAACAACAAAGTAAACTCGACCATTTTAAAGACTCTAATGGTGATGAAGATGACGATTTTGAAAAGTTACCATGGTGCCAACCTACAGATAAACAAGCTCCAAGAGATGATGCAGCTCTAGAAGCTTTTATTCAAGCGTGTTCCAGTGACATCGTAGACCCCCCCAAAACGCAGTAGAATCAAAGATTACCTTACATCTGGTCAAAGAACTGCCCTCAAAGAACTGAAAGATCTCCCTTTAACCCAAGGTGCAGCATGCGGAAAAGGGGGGGGGGGGGGGGGGGGGGGGTAACTGTCATCACATCACTTGAAGAGGAGGAGGAAAAGATCTGGGCTGCTCTGAATGTCAGCAGTTATTACGATGTACTCGACCAACATCCATCTGAACAGGTGACGGCAAAGATAAAATCATGGGCTATGAAGTGGGTATCGAAAAGCACCATCTCAAGTGACATAGCAAACTATGTCACAGACATCCAGAACCCAAAAGCAGGAAAATGCAATGTATCTTTATTTATATCTTAACATTTATACACATATTGGTGTGTGTGTGTGTGTGTGTGTGTGTGTGTGTAGCTATCCAGCAATCTATAGGTGTGTATCTATTTATATAACTGTTATCGATCTGTCCAGTTATCTAGCCAGCTACCTAGCTATCTGTCTATCCAGAAGTGTCTGTCTGTCTGTCTGTCTCACGCACGCACAGCATCCCCCCCCCCCCCCCCCCCCCCCCCCCCCCCCCCCGCACACACAGTCACACACGCAAGCACGCACGGATGACGCACCAGAAGTGTGTCTTTTTGAGCGGAAGAACAGGAAGAAAAGAAAAAGGAGATAGACACAAGGACAGTGTTTTTCATTTAGGTGAAGGAGGGTACAAAATAGACGAGATACAGAATAACCTATTTCCACAAGTGGGGGTGTGAGGAGTGAGGAAGGGACAGTGGTAGATAAGAGAGGAGACACAGCGTGGCTTTTTTAGGAATAAACTTTGGAGGTAGTGAAGAACTGACGAACAGAACAGCCCCTATCTGCTGACACGCTCAGATCCCCACTTCTGCTTCAGTGATCAATAGAGGTAAGTAATGCATTGGTATATTTAGAATATAAGGTATCCATATCCTCATTGTCTATATTGCTATCCCAGAAAGTTGACGATAAGTATGGAAATCTCTTTCCCAATTGGCAAGCTTACAACTGAACTTTGGAATTCTATGCTCGTTTGCGTCTATGGTTTGTATTGTTTTAGCCTCCAGTTGAGTGATGATGGGCAGGTGATCAATATTTAAAGCATTATCTAGTGTATCCCATTCGCAGACTGATGCCAGATCTGGAGATATAAAGGTTAGATCAATGGCAGTGGCCCTATGGCTAGAATTATTGGGGATACATGTTAATCGACCATGGTTAAAAGGAGAAACAGAGAAACACCAACAATATTTTCAATGAAACGATTGCTTGTAATAGTTTGGCAAATTCTGTCTCAAAATGGTGAATCAGCATTAACGTCTCATATAAGTCGTCTGTTTGTAGAGCTCAAATCCATTCTGTGTTCATATCATTTGGACCCTGTGGTAAGTACACAGATAGAACAGTTAACAAGGAGGTATTAAACTGAACTGTCGAGGTACAACAGTGTAAATTGGGAATTTCCTGCGAACAGGGCTAGGGCATTGGGTGTATTTCACCCCTTCATGAATATAGTTTGCTGTATTTATTTTCCCTGTGGTATCTTCCCTTTGGTAAACAGGGGGAAAATAATAATGGTCTAATCTAGTTTTCTAGTTTTTCTCTTCTTACATTCAGAGATCGAAGACTTATAACATGGTAATCACGACGTGCCAGATGTTGCACTAAAAGAGATCACAGTTAGTTCTGATAGAGCGGCAGTTCCATTGAAATACTTCCAGCCTGTTTTCAATCATCGTTAACCTTATTGTTCTATAATAATCAGCTGAATATCTGAAAAAAAACAAAACAAAAAAAAAACAAACAAAAAAAAAAAAACAAAAAAAAAAAAAAAAAACAAGGGGGTGCGGGGAGGGGGGGGGGAGGAGTACCAATTTAAAGATGTGTAACTAATAAGAAATTGTTTAAGAAATACCAGAAAGATTTTAAACATAGCTGTTTATGGAGAGAATAAAGTAATTAATACGCAATGGTCAGGAAAAAAAGACACAGCAATATTTCATGATGATCTTGCTTGATGTGACCAGTTGATGACACATCTGGGTAAAAGTAGACGTGAGGGATTAATATGCAGACGGCCAGTCCATGAAAGCGATGAAGGAGTTGGACCATCCATGTTGAGGAAGAGCAGGGTAGGCCGGGTATCAAAGGCGTGGTACGGGTCGGGCTGGTTTCTTGGGTCTTTTCCACAGCAGATCATTGATGTGCCGTCCCACGTTCCCTGCCAGTAAACTGGATCCTTCTGGGTGAGGCGTAGGCCGTCTCAAAGATGTTAAGACTTGATATTGCTATCATCAACTATGGAAACGTTATCCACGCCAAACAGCTCAGTGGCAATGATTGGATTGTACAACTCACGCTTTACTTCCAACCTGTCCTCTCGCACTCTGGTCATCTTGCTCACAATTAACTTCGTTTTGAGACATTTTCAGCGGCATCTTTCAGAGCATTTGAAAATGATTTACACACGTGTTCAACATCAGCTGACTTCGAGCCATTAATGCCGCAGTGGATGACCTTGGCTTCCGGATGAGTTTGTTTCCGAAACACTGATGTTCTGTAGTTGCTGTTGAGTCACATTTGCTGCGCAGCTTCCTTGTTTTGATGCACAGACATGATAAGATCGTCCCAGACGTTTTTTCTTGCACGCCATTCGTTGTCGAGTCGTAGAATATTGTCACTTGTGGAAAATGTTGGTTTTTTTCTTCTTTTTCCTCCCGGACGCAATTCTTGACCTTCTGTAGTTTTGACGTGTGTGTGTGTGTGTGTGTGTGTGTGTGTGTGTGTGTGTGTGTGTGTGTGTGTGTGTGTGTGTGTGCGTGCGTGCATGTGTGCCTGCGTGCCTGTGTGTGTGTGTGTGTGTGTGTATGTGTGTGTGTGTATGTGTGTGTGTGTGTGTGTGTGTGTGTTGTGTGTGTGTGTGTGTGTGTGTGTGTGTGTGTGTGTGTGTGTGTGTGTGTGTGTGTGTGTGTGTGTGTGTGTGTGTGTGTGTGTGTGTGTGTGTGAGAGAGAGATAAAAAAACATTCGACTTTCTATTGTGTTTGTCGAGAATGTTGTCGTTGTTTTCTAAAAGGCATCCCGGTTTTCTAATGCTCGTTACATTTCTTTTTAGTAAGTTACATTTAGTTGAATAGTTGTACTTAATTTATATATTGCATTTAGTTATCCGTTCTTCATCATTGAAAGGCAAAAGAAAAACCAAGCAGGAAATGTTCCTATCTCCTCAGCTAGCAGTATGACATACGTGACAGACGATCCGAACATTGAATTGGATGATGGTAATAATGATGGAGATTCTTATTCGTGGTATGATCTATACCGACCGTATAGACGAGCATATGACCTGATCTATAAAATTGGTAACCCTGCTGTTCTTGTGTTTGGTATCTTCGGAAATCTTATGATAATTCTGATCATGCATCGTCTTCCTGCATCTAATGTTGGTGTTTTTTCAAGTTCTGGCGTGCTCTGACCTGTTGATGTTATATTAGTAAATCCGCTGGACAGCTGGCTCTCCAGAGAATTTGATGCACCAAGATTTGAAAGCCTGGGTGTCTGGCCCTGCAAGGTTGAGAAGTTCATGAGGCACATGGCACCAAATTTATCAGCATCGATCGATGCTTGTGACCCTCTCCATGCAAAGAGCAACATCTGTGCTGTGGCCTCTTCTTGTCAAGACTGTGTGGACGAAGAGAACATCACAAGTCGTTGCCTGCACATTGGTCGTCGTTAGCTTTCTGATCAACTGTCATTATCTCTATGGGTATGATCGTGATCCATACATTGTCCCGACACATGTTGTCGTCAAGCTGTATCAGAAGAATACGAATGGTTTTAGGGACGAGATTTGGCCTTGGGTGGACTTGGTTCAATTCTGTCTTCTACCTTTCGTGCTGTTAGTGCTTTGCAACACCATTATTCTATGGAAACTTGTCGGGTCTCTGAGGAAAGGCAGGCGTCTTCCTGTCCAACAAGCTGCTGAGGATTCCAGACGACGGCAGGTGTCTTCATTGACTGTGACTCTTGTAAGTGCCAGTGTATGTTTTGTTCTCCTGACAGTGCCCGTATCAATCATAAAACTCAATATATTATCTTATGATAAACATGACCCCATTCAGTATGGAAAATTCAAAATCTTTACTGTCCTCAGTCGGATGCTGTATTACAGCAACAGCGCCATCAACTTTTACCTGTATTGCCTTACGGGTAGAAAGTTCAGGTCAGAGTTTAAAAACTTAGTTCTTCAGTTTTGCAACCTACAAAATGATGCAAAATAAGTCAGTTACTTGATATTAATTTTTTAAAAAGTCAGCTAGTGATCGCCTAGCGGTAGACGCAATAAATGAAAAAAAAATGGATGGAGACTAGTCGCTCTCTGTGGTTTTCAGAATGATTTAATAGGTGAGTGATTACCACACACCTTGCTGGTATACAGGCAGTTCATTGATATGGTCGACATACGCTTGAAACACAGGATATAATAAACAGTCCATACTTTTGAAGGTCAGGGATATCATCATCATCATCATCATCATCATCATCATCATCATCATCATCAACATCATCATCACGATCATCATCTAAACAACAACAACAACAACAATGATAATAAAAAAAACAATGACAGTACCAATAATAACAGTAACAATTATATGATGATGATGATGATGATGATGATGAACCATAACAATGATAATGGTAAAATGATAACAATAATAATACCATAATAATTCTACTACTACTACTACTACTACTACTACTACTACTACTATTACTACCACTACTATGATAATAATAGTGATAATAATAGCAAAAATAAAGAATGAACGTAAATGTAAAAACAAATACAAGATTGAATGCACTGCAATTCAAAATCAATCAATTAATGAATGCATCAATCAATGAATCCATCAGTCAACCAGCCAATCAACCAATCAATCAATCAACAAAGCAGCCATTCAATCAATCAATCACTCAATCAACGATCGATCGATCAATCAATTAATCAATCAATCAATCAATCAATCAATCAATCAATCGAATAATCAATCAATCAATCAATCAGTCAGTCAGTCGGTCGGTCAGTCAGTCAGTCAGTCAGTCAGTCAGTCAGTCAGTCAGCCAATCAATCAATCATTTCTTCAACTGTTCTCTGGTTTGATCAGTGGCTTCTGTTTAATCTGAAACACTGTTATAATTTGTAGTACTGTTTTACTCGCACGAGTGATAAAGTTTAAAATCCAAAAATAATTACTTTTACCCTTTTCCCATAGACGACGCAACCCCCCCCCCCCCTCCTCTTTCTGTCTCTCTGTCTCTGTCTCTGTCTGTCTCTGTCTGTCTGTCTGTCTGTCTGTCTGTCTGTCTGTCTGTCTGTCTGTCTGTCTCTCTCTCTCTCTCTCTCTCTCTCTCTCTCTCTCTCTCTCTCTCTCTTTCTGCTCCTTATTGTCAGAGTGACTGCGCCTGAGAGCCGAATGATTCTGAGAAAATAGAAAATACGTTACATTTAGTGTTTATAAAATCTGACGTATGACTGTGAGTGCCCTCTTAGCTCTATTTGCCATGTGTTTGATACCCAAACATGAAACTTAATCTGGTTGTGAAATAAAATTCATAGTATATTCATATGGGGTTTATCACAACAAACTGTTGATCCTCACAGACCAATCTCTCACTCCCCGCAAAATTCTCACTTTCAATAAAGACAGCTGTACTGGTCTTATTTTCATATACTTTATTCTTAGTCTAGTTGCAGCAGATTTCAGGATCTTGACTTATCTCGGAGTACGAGATACAGTTGTAGACAGTAAACTTATAGTATCGCCAAAATTTGGAATAAATTCTAAAGTTTGCTCTTTATCAACAATTACAAAACTGAACTACAAAAGCCCTTGTTTAATCCATCTAGTACACGTAGAAAATATCTGGTGGTTTAGCTTCAGTCTGATTCTCTGTTTTACCCTGCAGTAGACAAAAATGAAAAATACCTTTATTAGAATGTTACATAAACTATTTCATAATGGTTTCATAAAACCGAATTAAAAGCTTTTTTTCCGAAGTCTTCAAAAGCCTCACACAAAACTGGATTATAAACAGCAGCTAACTTGCTATACAAACGATCTGTTGCAATATTTTCTAGATTTTCTGATTGGGCATCCCGACTGATGGAGTTTCATTCGCGGTAGTGAGACAGAGCCCAGAGTGGCCTGGAAAGAACAAGGTACACAACTGCGATAAAAAAAAGACAAAAAAAGACGAAAACGATTGCGAGATGACAGCCTTCCCTGGTCACCCATTGAAGATGGCAAAAAGAAAGCAACAAAAACCAACAACCGAATCTTGTCTCAGTCTTATTATAACCTTCAGCAGCTTGGGTCTTTTGCGGGAGTAGATGCTTTAAGGAAATCGGCAAAGATAAAAAGATCTATTATACATAAAAAAAACTGGTTATTTTACCAAGCCGCTTACACTCTTCATAAACCTGTGACGTAAAATTCACTCGACGTCCTATTGTTGTTGGGGGAATAGATCATCAATTGCAGGCAGATCTCACTGATGTGAAATCCATTAAAAAGATAACGATGGATATATAGTTAACATGCATCGGCATTCTGAGTAATTTTGCCTGGGTCATTCCATTAAGAAACAAGTCAGGGGAAACTTAAGGAGATACTTTTTAAGGATATCTTTGCCAGAGGACGTAAACCTTTCAAACTACAAATGGATAAAGGTTAAGAGTTTTTGAACAACTCGTTCAAAAAAATTAAAAGAACAAAACGGTTTTTTTTTTTTTGTGACTGAAATCGAAGACATAAAGGCATCCATCCA
>JADBJO010002070.1:172193-179693 GCA_016801955.1 Conus betulinus
CTCCCCTATCCAGCTACCACCTACCCCACTCATCTCCATATTGTCTCACCCCCTCTCGTTCCCCCCCCCCCCCCCCCCCCCCCCGTCCCCTCACCTGCACTCACACATGCGCGCGTGCGCGCGCGAGCACACACACACACACACACACACACACACACACACACACACACACACACACACACACACATCTGTCTCATTTATCTGTGACTAGATACACATCTCTTTCTTTCTTCCTCCCCCCCCCCCCTCTTCCCACCCTCTTCCCTTATACTCAAACTTCAATCTAAGTCTCATTCTCTCTTTAATCCCACTGCTCCTTCATATGCATCCCCTTCCCCATCTTTTTACAATGCTTATGGATGTCTCACTATTTCTAGCTGGTTGTTACCTAATATTGAAGAAACATTATGGAACAAACCAAAAAAAACAACGAAAACAAACAACAAACAAACAAACAAACCCCCCCAAAACAAAAATACGAAAAAGAAAGAGATACCAGGAGCATTTAATTGAAGTTGTTGTTTCTTATGCGTATCGCGTATATTTAATTGCTGAGCATAATTGACATAAACAAGTCAATATACATGTTTTAAAAAATGGGCAACAACTTTGGCTTTGTGACGACTTCCACTTTTTAAGGCATATCTTTTAAAGAATTTGGCATTTACTCCTCAAGCAGACCTGAATAAGGTGCCGGCGCCATTTTCTTTCAAACTCCAGCAGGCGCATTTCGGATATATATATATATATATATATATATATAT
The DNA here is from genome assembly GCA_016801955.1 of Conus betulinus. Classification (NCBI taxonomy): domain Eukaryota; kingdom Metazoa; phylum Mollusca; class Gastropoda; order Neogastropoda; family Conidae; genus Conus; species Conus betulinus. Next base: position 172,958 of record JADBJO010002070.1, read on the forward strand.
ATATATATATATATATATATATATATATATATATATATATATATATATATATATATATATATATATATATTAGTTTATTGTAATTTAGTCCCTTGTGGATTCATTCCAGAACCAGCCCCCAGCACTTGTGTCTTAAGATGATATCATTTTTATATTTCTATTTTTCACAAGAAAATGTAGCTTGTTTTTACTCTTTCATGATTTTCTTTTGCTTCTTAGGTGGCACCTTTGGCTGGTTTTTTGAAAACTCAACATACAAACTACGGTATTGCACACCAGCCCTTTTTTCTGGGATAGCATTCTTCTTAAAACGAAAAGGCAGAGGAGTCAAATTACCACTTTCCGCGGTCACTGAGGAGAAACAATCAAGTTTCGGAATACCGGTATCTGACCAGGAGATATATGTTAGTGAGTTTTCCTCCCTATTGGAGACTGTCTCCCACTTGGAGACTATAAGCTTGCTAAGGTTCATTTTGAGAAGCATTTAATATTCTCCATTCACCCACTCGAGCACATACTGTTAGTTAGGCAGAATCATCTACCACTGTAGATATGTATGCTTATCTACCCCCCTATTTCTTCAATCTAAGACATAAGAGCAAGCTTTTGTTTATAATTCAATATTTCTTGCAGTCATTGCGACACCAAGCTGCTCTTTAAGTTGCTGGAATGGCGCTTGGTACTTATCCTTGGAATTTATTAGTTTATTGTAATTTAGGGCCTTGTGGATTCATTCCGCCCTCAGCACTTGTGACTTAAGATGACACCTTTGTTATATTGTCTACTTTTTCACAAGAAAATGTAGCTTGTTTCACTCTTTCATGATTTTCTTTCGCTTCTTAGGTGGCACCTTTGGCTAGTTTTTTTGAAAACACAACAAACAAACTACCGTATTGCACACCAGCCTTTTTCTGGGATAACGTTCTTCTTTAAACCGAAAAAGCAGAGGAGTCAAATTACCACTTTTCCGCGGTCACTGAGGAGAAACAATCAGATTTGGAAATACTAGTATCTGACCAGGAGAAATATGTTAGTGAGTTTCCTCCCTATTGGAGACTGTCTCCCACTTGGAGACTATAAGCTTGCTAAAGGTTCATTTTGAGAAGCATTTAATATTCTCCATTCAACCACTCAAGCACATACTATTAGTTAGGCAGAATCATCTACCACTGTAGATATGTATGCTTATCTACCCCTGTTTCTTCAATCTAAGACATAAGAGCAAGTTTTGTTATAATTCAATATTTCTTGCAGTCATTGCGACACCAAGCTGCTCTTTAAGTTGCTGGAATGGCGCTCGGTACTTATCCTTGGAATTTATTAGTTTTTATTGTAATTTAGGGCCTTGTGGATTCATTTCCAAGAACTGGCCCTCAGCACTTGTAACTTAAGATGACACCTTTGTTATATTTTCTACTTTTCACAAGAAATGTAGCTTGTTTCACTCTTTCATGATTTTTTCTTTCGCTTCTTAGGTGGCACCTTTGGCTAGTGTTTTTTGAAAACACAACAAACAAACTACCGTATTGCACACCAGCCTTTTTCTGGGATAACGTTCTTCTTTAAACCGAAAAAGCAGAGGAGTCAAATTACCACTTTCCGCGGTCACTGAGGAGAAACAATCAGATTTGGAAATACTAGTATCTGACCAGGAGAAATATGTTAGTGAGTTTCCTCCCTATTGGAGACTGTCTCCCACTTGGAGACTATAAGCTTGCTAAAGGTTCATTTTGAGAAGCATTTAATATTCTCCATTCAACCACTCAAGCACATACTATTAGTTAGGCAGAATCATCTACCACTGTAGATGTATGCTTATCTACCCCTGTTTCTTCAATCTAAGACATAAGAGCAAGTTTTGTTTATAATTCAATATTTCTTGCAGTCATTGCGACACCAAGCTGCTCTTTAAGTTGCTGGAATGGCGCTCGGTACTTATCCTTGGAATTTATTAGTTTATTGTAATTTAGGGCCTTGTGGATTCATTCCAAGAACTGGCCCTCAGCACTTGTAACTTAAGATGACACCTTTGTTATATTTTCTACTTTTCACAAGAAAATGTAGCTTGTTTCACTCTTTCATGATTTTCTTTCGCTTCTTAGGTGGCACCTTTGGCTAGTTTTTTTGAAAAACACAACAAACAAACTACCGTATTGCACACCAGCCTTTTTCTGGGATAACGTTCTTCTTTAAACCGAAAAAGCAGAGGAGTCAAATTACCACTTTCCGCGGTCACTGAGGAGGAGAAACAATCAGATTTGGAAATACTAGTATCTGACCAGGAGATATATGTTAGTGAGTTTCCTCCCTATTGGAGACTGTCTCCCACTTGGAGACTATAAGCTTGCTAAAGGTTCATTTTGAGAAGCATTTAATATTCTCCATTCAACCACTCAAGCACATACTTTTAGTTAGGCAGAATCATCTACCACTGTAGATATGTATGCTTATCTACCCCTGTTTCTTCAATCTAAGACATAAGAGCAAGTTTTGTTTATAATTCAATATTTCTTGCAGTCATTGCAACACAAAGCTGTTCTTTAAGTTGCTGGAAATGGTGCTCGGTACTTATCCTTGGAATTTATTAGTTTATCTCTCTCTCTCTCTCTCTCTCTCTCTCTCTCTCTCTCTCTCTCTCTCTCTCTCTCTCTCTCTCTCTATATATATATATATATATATATATATATATATATATATATATATATATATATGATATCAATACGATAGTTTCTTTTCAAATCGTCTGCAAAAGAATTTAGTCTAGACTTACTTTGATTAAATCTACATTTGTAGATGAAATATTTTGCCCATAGTATAATAATATTGAATATTTTCATCCGTTTGAGTTATTTCATCAGAGCCAAACAATCTTAATTCACTGTTCAATGACTTGCGCACATGATGTGCGGTTTTCTGTTTAAGTAACATTTCCAGATTTTGCCAAAAAGTTTTAGAGTAAGTATATAGCCATAAGTAGTGGTGGATAGAATCTTGTTCGCGATTGCAAAAAGTACATCTATCATTTTCAGTTACCCCCATTGTTTCAAAACAACATTTGTAACAAGGATACAATGACAAATCCTTAACTGAAACCATTTCAGTTTTATTTCTTATGTTTTATTAGACAACTTTAAAACCACGTTCCAGTCAACAAAAGTGTCATTTTTTCCTCCCAGTTCTTAAATGGTTTCATATAAAAAAATTGGCTGCATTTTTAGAAGATGATTGTAGTATAATCTTGAATTTTATTTACACTGCATACTATTTAAAGTGTTTTTGGATGTTGATATCCAACGTTGCTGTCTATTTTGATATCTCTTATTCTCATGTGTTCTTTTATTGCTTGTATACAACTGATATAACGTAGATAGTGCACATTTATTTTATCTTTTCTGCAGAAATCCTCCAAGCTTAAGAAAATAACCACTTTCGTTTAGAATATCTTTTACAAGGAAAACATTGTTAAGAGCCCAATTTCTCCAAAAGAAATATGTTTGGTCGACTTTAAATTTGTCATTGTAAAAAATAGGTTCAGAGACAATTTATTTTGCTTTCATTTAAATCGATATTAGTATTTAGATCTGCCAATGCTAAAAATACATCACTCCAGGAAAAAAAAAATCGGCTATTAGTGTAGCGTTTTGCTCCATAACTACTAAAATTGTTTACTTCTGGACATAGCCTCTGAATTACTATTTTCCATTTTTGAGATCCAATATATAGCTGTCTTATCCATACTAGTTTTCATGACTTTATCAAAGTTTTTCTGTCTGGGATTCCTAGTCCTCTGTGTCAATGTTGTACGTGGAATATGCTTTTTTGACTTTTGTTGGTTTGTTGTCCCATATGAAATCAAAGCACATCTTTTGTAGGGATTTAATCTCAGCATCTGGTGGGTTAGGTAATAAAATCCATAAATAAACTAACTTTGAAAGAATTAGAAACTTCAATATTGCAACTCTGCCTAGTGGGGTACACATTCTTTTTTGCCCAAATTTTAAATAGAATTTTTACTTCTAAAGGTTTGTCCGCTACATTAATTTCCATTTGATTTGTTGAATCGGTTGAGAACCAAAGTCCTAAGATTTTGATTTGGGGGGGTTGCATTCCATATGCTTATGTGGTAAGCATTTTCAGGTGAGTGTTTTTCTTTTTTTCCTAACCAAACAACATTTTTTTTTTTTTCAAAATAAAAGTTTTAATCCCGAAATTTGTTGAAACTCGTTTGATATTTCAAAGACTTTTTGATACAACTTCCTGTCTCTGTGTCGTGTCATCAGCAAATTGATTTATTTTAAACTCAGTGTTCGAAATAACTATACCTTTTATTTCTTGATCTTCTCTTATTTTGCATGCTAGAATTTCAGCACACAAGAAACAAATAGATAGGGGGAGACTGGGTCGCATTGACGACACCTTTTTTAACATCAAAGCTTTGCGAAACTTTTCCATTAACTGTTAAATAAGATTTTATATTGCAATAAAATATAGAAATACATTTACAAAGATCTCTACCGAAACTAAATGCTCTAAGAGTTTTTTTTCTATGAACTTCCAGATCACTGAGTTGAACGCTTTTTCAAAATCAATTGATACAAGCAGTCCAGGCAAATTCTTCTTTTCTAAATAGAGCATCACGTCGTAAATTATTCTCAAATTATCCCGAAAGTATCTGTCTTTTATAAACCCAGTCTGATATTCATTTATTAACTTTGGAAGCACTGTCTTTATTCTACTTGCTATACACGTTGACCCCATCTTATAAGTTTCATTTAAAAGTGTAATCGGTCTCCAGTTGTTCAAAAATTCTTTTGGCTTATCGCCTTTTGGCAGACATATTATGATCCCTTCCCTTTGTGTTATGGCTATTTTACCTTTACTGAAACCTTCGTTAATGGACCTGACTACAAAATCGCCCAATTGCTTCCTGAAAAAAAAAAGTCATCCTGTCAGTTCCCGGATTTTTTTTATCATTTTTCATATGCTTTAACGCTATCGTTACTTCTTCTTTAGATATACCTTCCATATTATCAGATTCTAATCTAGTTAGTTTTGGTAAGTTTATTATATACTGTTCTAACTCCATGTTCTTGGTCTTTCTTCATGTAATTCTTTATAGAATGTTTTGGTTTCTTCCAAAATCTCGTCTGTTTCTGAAAGTGTCCAGTCTCCATATGTTACAAGTTTAAACATTTGTTTGCTCACAAAGTGTCTTTTCTCAAGGGAACAAAAGTATCGTTTTACTTTTCTCCGTCAGATACCCATCTCGCTGTGGAGCGCAAAATTAAACCGTCCATTTTTAATTTTCTGATTTCTAACAATTGTTGCTTCTTTTCTTGTAAGATAATTAAGTCACTTTTACTTTTTAAACTATCTTTTTCTAGTTCTTGTATCTCGTGGTCTAACTCTTGCTCTTTCGCGTTAAGTTCCCTTTTTTATATTGAATATGTAATTGCTTTTGCTCTGATTTCGATTAGTATAGTGCCTAGGAACAACTGATCTGATATTGTAAATTGTATTTCGTTGTTTGGAGTGTCAGTAATTTTTTGTTCTGATTACTCTTTTAGTTTGGAAGAGGACAGCGTGAAATTGAAAAAAAGGTCGATATTCTACCGACGGGCACTTATAATGAAGTGAATCAGTGTAAATCATGGATAAGAGGATGAGAAATGCGAGTTAAAAGTTACACTCGTAAGGGAGCCTTTCACATGATAACGGCAATACGTTCTGTCTGAGGGTCAAGGAAAGGACTTTGCTTTGACTGGATGACGAAAGTCAGGTTCACCCTACTTCATCACCTAATGAACGGAGCCAGGAGTCAGTGACGCACACAGATAAGTGTCATTGTCTAGTACGAAAGCTTTGATCATCTATAATTTTGCCTTTGCCCATCCATAAGATACGCTCATCGCAGTTTCTAGTTGCAACAGTTCTCCACTCCTCAGGAGAGTTATAATCAGATTGTTAAGGCACAACTGTTCAGCTGATCTTGAGGCAGTCATGTCTACCTGTGTGCCATGTTGTACATGGTGCAGATTCCAAGTTCTTGCAGATGGAGGAGTGAAGGGAGGGTTTCAGAGGCGTAGTGTCTGTTCATAGATCTACAAGCCAGCATTTGTCTTAGCGCAGCAAAAGCACACCTTCTCCGACCACAAGGTTAATTCACTCATATTGACATGCTTTGCACACATGTTGGATAGGTCTTGTAACTAAATATTGTGGACAGTTCAGTCTGAACATGCCAAAGCATGCAAACAGGATAATCAGCAAGAGAGCCACCACCGATTGTTCATATTCATGGTATGTACACTTGTTCACACATGATATACATAAACCACGCCAGAGTTTGTCACCCAGCTTTGTGATGCTTCTGAGCTTGATTTTTGAAAAGTCACTTCTCTCTCTCTCTCTCTCTCTCTCTCTCTCTCTCTCTCTCTCTCTCTCTCTCTCTGTCTCTCTGTGTGTGTGTGTGTGTGTGTGTGTGTGTGTGTGTGTGTGTGTGTGTGTGTTTCCTGGTAGAACGTGTCCATATAAGCATTCTGTGAGAATTCAGTCTTCATTTCAAATTGAACTCATTGGTGTTTTGATCAGGCATCACTTCCATTGTTCAACGATCATGCATTATGTATTATGCAACACTCAGCTCACACAAATACAACACGCCACCGGGCTGATCAAAAACATAACTAATAAAACAAGTGTCCACTGTTGTGTTTAACTGATCTATGTCCTCCTA
>JADBJO010002070.1:189693-197193 GCA_016801955.1 Conus betulinus
TTTAGTAGCACTACACATTTTTTGAAGTGCTAAAGTTTTCTCTGTACTAATTTTACCATCTATTTTTAAGTCTTCTTTTCTTTGCGTAAGCTTTGATCGAACACATGCAACTTACATAATTCAGAAAATTGACCTGAAATCCCTTTTTTTCTGGCAGTTCATAGTGGCTTATAAAAGCACCATCCTGATTGATTAAAATAGAAATATATTTTTTCTGCATCCATTTTTTTCTTTTTCTTTTTCCTTTTTGTAAACGAATGGTTTCCCTGTCACTTTAAACTGCTCATTACAAAAAAAAAAAAAAGATTCAGTGGCTAAATCTGTACTTTCGTATAATTCTACCTGTTTGCAGAATCTTCGATATGTTTGAACAGTTCCTTTCCAAAATTTGTTACGAATACTGCTTTCAACAAATCTGTCAGGATCATATGCATCAAAATTGCTTATTTCGGGACATAATGAATGTAATATTATTTTCCACTTACGATTGTACATGTATGCTTTCCTTATCCAGGCGATTTTAAAGGAGCTGATATACATTTTCAGGTCGGGTACACCTATTCCTCCCTGTTATTTATTATGTATTGAGTATTTTCTTTAAATTGTATCATTTTTGTTTTCCGAACAAATTTGAGACACATATTCTGTAATAAAGCAATCTGGGAATCAGGGGGATTTGGTAAAACGATCCACAGGTACACCAATTTTGATAGCACTAATGGTTTGAGCACAGCTACTCTACCTAATGGTGTTATTGTTCTTTTTGTCCATATTTTGAACAAGTTTGGACTTCTGAAAACGTATCTTTCCTATTAATTTCGGTCATGTCCGATAGACTATTCGTAAACCACAGCCCTAGAATTTTAAAATTTTGAGGGGTTCCATTCCATTTTATAATGGGCTAAATATGTTTTTTCGTGAGTTTTTATTTATACCTATCCAAACATTAACGTGTTTTCGTACTTCAATCTAGGTCAAGATATTTGCTCAAATTCATAAAGGATTCGTAGATAACTTTTCATATGATTTATTATCTCCTTCTAACGTAAAGGTAAAACTTGCAATTTTTAACTAGCTTAGATTTTTTTTTCATGCAGACGGGAAAGGGGGGGGGGGGGGGGGGGGGGGGGGGGGGGGGGGACAATGTCATTTTAGACACAGGAACAGACAAACAAACAAACAAAAAAAATCCCATATTAGATCATCATCAACACAGGCCGACCTGGTTGAGACATTATTCTTTTTTTCTTGTGCTTTAAAACAAAACAAACAACAAAAAAAAAAAAAAAAACAAAAAAAAAAAAAACCAACCACCAAACAAAAAAAATGAAAAAAGCAGCTAATTACCCTCCCCTCCCCCTTCCCCAATGTAGGTGTATAAACGCATTTGCAAACAATTTTCAACAGACAATCATGAGACACATTGCACTCTCTAACATTCTGTAGGACTGGCTATTTTTCATTTCTAACAAATGATTATCGTTTTTCAATCCTATCATAGTGTTTTGTATTATCTTTCAAATGACGTTCATTTTCCTTGAGCTGTTCAGCATTAGCCATGATGGAAATTTTACTTGTCAGCACATGGACTGAAAGAGACTCGTCGAATATGCATATACGCCTCTGCCTCTGTCTCTGTTTCCGTCTCTGTGTTCCGTTTCGGTCTCTGTCTGTGTGTCTGTCTCTGTCTGTCTGCGTGTCTGTCTGTCTGTCTGTCTGTCTGTCTGTCTGTCTGTCTCTCTCTCTCTCTCTCTCTCTCTCTCTCTCTCTCTCTCTCTCTCTCTCTCTGGGTGCTCCTGAGGTACGGTACACGAAGTTGAGTGACGCGGTTTTTTTTTTTGTTTGTTTTTATTTTTTTTTTTTTTTTTATTATTTTTTTCTTCTGAGGTCTGTGCCTTTACTTTGTTTTCTGCTAGTTGTAGGCAGTGTTTTGTGTGTCGACAGTTGGCAGTGACTGTTGTGAGTTAGTATGCCGTCTGCATCGCTGACATTTAGGTATGAGTGCGGCATATTTACTCATATATTTGTGGGTTGTGGGGTGTTTGTGGGTTGAAATGGATAAAACATAAATCCGCCATGATAATATCGGTGTTGGTGATGAGGTCACGAATGGACAGTGTCTCTTCCGGACTGTTACTGTCTTTATTGTGCTACGGACATTTGTTCCAATGCTGTGGAGACGTAGAACTGAATCCATGATCCTCCTCTGCTAAGCCAGACGCTAAGCGGCAAACTCGTCTAGAAAGTGCCGGAAGTACCCGCAGAGACAGTATCCATAGACCGGGTTCTGCTCCTGTTGGCCTCAGCGTTTCCGTCCGATCCTACTCGGAGGGATGCTGTGGCCATTTTGAGCAATTCAGCCTGCAAATTTGATCGACTGAGTGATGACATAAAAGACGTAAAAACAAGGTGTGCGAATCTACAAGGTGAAATGACTGGTGTAAAGCAAGAAATGTCTGCCTTGAGGCAGGATAATGACAGGTAAGAGAGAAAAAACAAAAAAAACCCACTAGACTCACTGCCAGTGTGGAATCTTTGGACAGGAAGGTAGACAACCTGGAAGGGAGGTCGAAGAGGAATAACATCATAACCCACGGTATTCCTCGTAAATACAATGAGTCCTGGCAACAATGTCAGCGTTGGTACACGATATGATTACGGATAAGCTGAAACTTCTGGACGATATTCTTTTCAGAAACAAAAGCAATAGTCCTTCAAAGCGAAGAAAACATTATAGAAAATCACAATGCCACTCTTCTAATTTTCGGCCACGTGCCCTTTTTCAAGAAGAAAAAAAAAAAGAAAAACAATACAACTACGTGATGTCCATCTTTGGCTACTGGTCAGAGCAAAGAATTGACGTCATATATATATATATATATATATATATATATATATATATATATATATATATATATTACTCAAGTTTTGCATGACATCATAATATGTGATGTCATCAACAAGGGAGAAAAAAAAAGGGGGGGGGGGGGGGGGGGGGGGGGGGGGGCAATTTGTTGTTGTTGTCTTCAATTTAACGTCTATCCACATAGTGATAGTTGTCTTTGAAGTCCAGCTACATTTGTATACAATAAGAATGTCGTGAGCAAAAAGTAAGACGATCAATTCCAAGAGATCAAAAGTCACGCCCTGCCGTTCATTTTAAATCATCTCTGAAACCAATTCATTTATGAACAGAGAAAATAAAACAGGACTACAAACACCCCCTTCCTTGACCCCTCTAATACGCTTGACGAAAATTGATGATTTTGCTCCCGCTCTAATTCTTGCTTTCATCTCCCTATACATACCTTTCACACTTTCATAAATGTATCTTTTATTCATGTTTTAACAGAATAGACCACTGCAATTCCGTGAAACTGAATCTAAAGCTTGATCAAAATCCACAAAAGTCACATACAGCTTCTTGTTATTTACAAATTGTTTTTGAATTGCAGCTTATAAACTAAACATGTCATCAATAGTTTCTTCTTCTTCTTCTTCTTCTTCTGTGTACGTAGGCTGATAATCCTGTGGACAGTCCCTGTATAGGCAAGTATTAAAGCAATCTGCCCAACAAAGGCAGTGGACAGTAAACAAGTGGGATAGTCTTTGCTCCCATAAGGAAACCTAACACAGAGTAACTTTTATTCAAGACTGGCACAGCTTTTAAACTTGAATAAAGTCAGACAAATACAAAGACGAACAATCTAATAGGGAGGAAAACAAGCGCAGGCCAACTTTTAAGATGTAAAAAATCGGGAACAAATTAAGAGAAGACGGTGGGGGAAAACAAGCGCAGGCCAACAGGCAGAAATTGTGGGGGGGAAACAAGCGCAGGCCAACAACTAAATTGTCTTCATAGAAATGACTTGGCAAAACTTTGAACTTAAGGGGGGGGGGGGGGGGGGGGGGGGGGGGGGGGGGGGGGGGGGGGGTGCTATTGGATTCTTTTTTGCACCCTTGGTGGTGAGAACACCATGGTATTATGGACTGTGTGGTGTGTCTCTGTTTGACGCCAGGAGCGCAGATACAGCCAGCCGTGTCTCCCTGATGAGTTTCCGACCCAGCGGACGAAAGGCCTCAGAGCAGGCAATACAAATATATCTGCCTTTAAAAGGGATTGCGATGGTTCCCTTATGCAGCCATTGAAGAGTTTTCATATTCTCTTAATTTCATGTTCCCAGTTTTTACATCTTCAACCTCCTGCCGAGCCCCCCCCCCCCCCCCCCCCCCCCGCCCTCCTTAAGTTCAAAGTTTTGCCAAGTCATTACTATGAAGACAATTTAGTTGTTGGCCTGCGCTTGTTTTTCCCCCACTATTGGATTGTTCGTCTTTGTATTTGTCTGACTTTATTCAAGTTTAAAAGGCTGTGCCAGTCTTGAATAAAAGTTACTCTGTGTTAGGTTTCCTTATGGGAGCAAAGACTATCCCACTTGTTTACTGTTTTATTCTTTACTGTTCCCTGCCTCATTTCATTTCCAAAGGGAGTGGAGTTTTGTGTATGACCGTTTTTATCCCGCCACTAAGGCAGACATACTCCAACCTCGGGGAAGGTGCATGCTATGTGCAACGTGTCACATACCAAAAAACTGGCCTCCTCTTCCGAAAGTTGGTGATGAGAGATTTTATGTGTGGTAAGATCTTTGGTTTATAGTCTCATTCAAAGGACTGCGTGGGAAATGGAGTCAGAACCAATGTTAACTCCGAGGGAAAATTCCCCCTGTACCGAAACGGCTCCATGGAGAGTCGAACCCGCAACCCCAGGATTATGAGCCCAGCGCTCTACCACTGAGCTATTCGGGCCCCCTGATCAATAGTGAAATAACTTTTGTTTTTTTTAAATTGTGCTTGATGTTCTCCTGTTATGTTATCCTGATATATCTATTCATGTGGTCTCGTATAATAACACAGCTATAGAGTTTACAACGCAAATGCACAGACACTTATATAATTATTTACTTCACCCCCCCCCCCCCCCAACACACACACACCTTCTTTAACAAAGGTAATATTATTCCAGCCTTCTGGATAAATTCCAGTGTCATAAAGATAATAAAATAATTTAACTAAAAATCTTAAAACAGTCGCACCAGAACTCTTTGAGGGAAAAAAAATAACCTCCCAATGTGGCCATCAGGGCTGCCAGTTTTACGTTTCTTTAATTTCTTAATCGCTGTTAATATTTCCAATCTGAATATTGGTCTGTCAAAAGTATTTTCTTCATTATTTTTGCAGTGTTAGTCTCAGTGGATTCTTCGTCGTCCTTACCAAAAAATGTTGTTTTTTTTTTTTTTTTTTTTTAATATAAGAACCAGTCTTGCACCAGAATATCATTTGCAGGTTGCTGTGCCTTTCTTTTTTACTTTTGAAATCCCGTATATAGTTTAAAAAAAAAATGATGCTGACTATTACCCAAAGGCAGAAGGTCGTTCAATAGGAGATCATCATGTTCTTTCTCCTCTCTCTTTCTTTTAAATGTTTATATTCCCTTCGCGCTATACAGAACAACATTCTATCACTTTTATCCATTGTTTTCAGAAAAAAATTCTAGATAATCTACGTAGTTTACGTTTTGCTACCCTGTATTGTAGATCAAACTAGTTCTGTATAAACTTCTATTTTGTAGGTATAACTTTCCTCATAATACATTTACATTAGGGGCAGAACACGTAAGTGACTGTTCATTTGGCATTTCAGTGCATAATACCAGGGGTAAATGATCAGAATCATATCTTCCCATCACATCAAGAGTCATCTTTTTGCACATTAGTTAGAAAAACAAACAAACAAACATACAAAAAAAAGTCAAGAGTCATATTTTTGCACATTAGTTAGGGAAAAAACTGTAGACACTAGAAAATAATCATTCACACTGCTCTCTGTAGGATAAGCTTACCGTAGCAGACGCGTTCAGCTATCGATCTAAGAGAAGTAATTCGCATACCTTGCATAAGCTCCCCTCATGCAAATAAGATACGCAATTACTTATGGGAGAGAGACCGAATAAACAAACGGCTACGCTCTTCTTGTCTGGCCTTGTGACTTTGAGCGACTGAATGTTAGACAGTGGCAGCGGCCACTGAACCTCAAGCCTCTCAAACAAAACATGGAAGAAAGGCCCAACGAAGCTACTCATCGCCCATTTAACTTACCAACACCAAAAGCCTTCGACGGCACGGCAGGCAGCGGGCCGAAATGGAAGCAGCCTTTCACAATATGTCGAACTGGGTCAGGTTTGGCAAACGAAAGTCGTGAAGAACAGGCCAGTGTATTTTTATACACAATAGGAGAGCTTGCAGACGATATCATGTGGACCACGAAAATCAATGAAAACACTATCCAGTTTGATGAATTTGTACATGCATTTGATCTTTATTTTGGTGCACGCAAAAACACGATCATTGTGAGGGCCAAATTCAGCAAACGCCATGCTGCCAGAGAAAGCAGCACCTCTGAAACCAGGTGACACCGTCTTTATCAAAGACATGGAGAAATCAGGAGAACTCATGGCGAGACACTAGTGATGCAGCGCAATTTGTTCCAACGCGGGCATTTGTTCCAATGGTACAAATTGCCGCGCCTACTGCGGGAATTTGTTACAATTTTTTTGGGTACATTTTACCGCACCTGTACCTGTTAAAGGAGATAGAAGTTGAAAAAATCAAACTGGTAATATTTAGAAATTAAGATTTACACATTTGGGCCAACCGAGGAGGCATATTTTTTGTGCCATCTTCCGACCACCTCTGACACCTCCCGATACCCCCACCCCGACCCTCCGACATCCATCCTCGACATGGGAAGGTATATTTTTGTGCCGTCTTCCGACCACCACCGACACCTTTCGACCCCAAACCCGACACTTCGACACCCATCCCCGACACGAGTGCGTATCGCTATCACTACGTCTCTCTAGCTCTACATTACGTCGCCACTATGACCCAAAATCACTATCACTACGATTTTATGCCATTAGCACTACGTCTCAACACAACTACGATCGTTTAGCACTACGGCCGCTATCGCTACTGTCGTGGGGTATGCATCTGCCTCTATCCCCTGCCTAAAATATTGCCCCTACTCCCCACATTTGTTCGAAAAAAAAACGCCTCCCCCCCCCCTCTCCACCACCGTGTGTGCATGCGTGCGTGTGTGCGTTGCGTTGCGTTGCGTCGCGTGTGTGTGTGTGTGTGTGTGTGTGTGTGTGTGTGTGTGTGTGTGTGTGTGTGTGTGTGTGTGACCTGAGGGCAGAAGAAAGCAGTTTTCTCAAAGTTAACAGTTTACTGTGATGGTTGTGAAATTAGCGTCATGAGCTTCGCGCGTTTCTTTTGGACACAAGTGTGTACTGACTGTTGATTCAATTATGATTTTGCGATGTTTGACAACACTCGTCACGCACGCATGCGCGCGCGCGCGCACACACACACACACACACACACACACACACACACACACACACACACACACACACACGCCACCACCACCACCACCACTACCACC
>JADBJO010002070.1:202193-204693 GCA_016801955.1 Conus betulinus
ACAGAGTTACTCTGATGTTATCCAGGTGTTTCTGAAAACTCTACATGGAAACAAACAGAAACGCGGATAAGCCGAAAGACGGACACTAAGCTGAAAAACCCATCTTTTTGTATGTCTACACGCACGTCTACACTTTAGCTAAAAGACTGGTTATTTGAATGATCCTGACTGGTAAAACTGTGTCACCTTTCTTGTCTCTTACCTGTGATTTACATCAAATGTATTCGGTGTGCGTTCTCGCATTCCTGCTAACAACAAAACATTAATCTGAAGCGATCAAAGCTAAGTGCATTTTCGTTATTTTGTCCGTCATTGTTTCACCTGAGGAAGACCTAACAGGTCGAAACACATTGTGTGTTGTCTTGTGACTCATTTGTCCACGTTTTTTCTGGGCGGTTCGCTGACATTTATTTAAGGTTTGTTAACAACAAAACATCAGCATGTCCGACCAGTCATCCTCTTCATCAGCGACATAGAATATGCAGAGACATCTAAACCAGCAAGGTATCTGAAGTACTCCATTAAGTGAACGGCAAGTAAAAAAAAAAAACAAAAAAAAAAACATCATACTCAACTCCTTGGTCATTTGATCCCATTCCCACGCAATACCGTTATGCTTTGATGCTTTTTTTTTTTCCTGATCTCAGTCACATGACCTTATTCAGTGCACGCGACTTTTTTTGATGATTTTTTTTTTTTTTCAAGACAATCATTGTGTTAATCCTATCTAAATAAACCATCTTGCAATGAAAATGCTCTTTTAGAAAAATGACCACACACACACACACACACACACACACACACACACACACACACACACACAGAGTCTCTAATACCTTATGCCCGTCCAACATGTTATTGGGGGAAAAAAAAAAGTCTTCTGCCATTAAGCACCCACAATGTGCTTCACAGTCTTCAGTTCTTGTTGGCAATGTTCTGAAACAGTTCTCTTGTACAGTTCTGGTGGTTTTCTGCACACACTTGACTTTGGTACTATTTCTGTACTTATTCTCCTTGACCTAATGCCAGAGTTCGACACTACTGATGTGGCCATATCATTGAAAAAGACTTTTGTCTTTGTAGAATGACATTGACACAGTTCTTTTGTCGTTAAGTCATACCTCGCCTATATAAAAACCCTGACCTTTGTCTTGGGAAATTTTCTGTCTCTAGCGAAAGAGAACTTGAGAGCTGCTGTAGAAAATTAAAGGTTTTGTGTTAACTGGACATAATCATGGCGGGACATAGCTGTGCTATCAGCTCCTGCACCCACACATGATCTGCTACTTTGAATTGATTTCATAGGAGAAGTTTCGAATGACCTTTCCACCGTTTACTCTCTTAACCGTGACATCCATTGACCGATCATATCAAAAGAAAACGGCAGCAAAATCATAATCCAAAGGAGAAATTTCTCCGAGCACGTCTTCATTCCCGAGGGAAAAAACACACTCATCCTTTCACCAAGGTGTCTCCAGCGAAGACATCATACTAAAACTGTGTGCCACTGGCTCCATCCTCGCTACATTGACTCAGACTGACGGGAAGTTAGCATCGAATATCCTTGGACTTCAAATCGATAACAATCAGCACTCTGAGCAAGGAACTGCTGAGAGAGAGGAGAGAGAGAGAGAGAGAGAGAGAGAGAGAGAGAGAGAGAGAGAGAGAGAGAGAGAGAGAACTAAAAAGACCCCCCAAAAAAAAAAAAAATCTGCAATGACATTTTGTGTTCCAGGCACTGGTTCAATGGTAAATTTGAATTCCTGCAATGCCAAAGACCACCTTCATAATCTGTTGTTCTTAGTCTTTGACGATTGCAGGAACGTCAATGGCCTGTGGTCGGTCTGTAACCAAAACTTTCTTCTAGTCAAGAACCTGGCGAATTTTGCACATGCCCATATACAATAGCCGAGCACTCTCACTAGTGGGAGTATGTCTCCTGTGTCTTTGAGAACTTTTTACTGGCGTATTGTACGGGATGTAACAAAGCATTTTTCCCTGCAAAAGTACCGCTGCCATTCTTTGGAACTGGCATTGGTTCTCATGATAAAGTGTTCTGAGAGGGAAGGTAACAAAAGAACAGGAAATGAGTTGAGGTGTGTTCTCTGAACACACTCTAAAGCCTTCTGGCACTCATCAGACCACACAATACTTGTGTTCTTCTTCCTCCCTTTCGTCCATTCAGTCAAAGGGCCTGTCAGGGACGCAAAGTGGGGGTACATATCGTCTATAGCAAGACAATAATCCGATGAGTGACCTGATCTGTTTCTTTGTAGTGGGTTTGTGTAAGGATAAATCTTTTCCACTTTCCTTCCTTCTGGCATCATTTTCCCCACTGAAATAGTGTGACCCCAAAACTCGAGAGTTTTTGAAAACAGACACGAATTTTGGATGGTCCTGCAGTTAAACAGTTAGACCAAAACTTCGGAGTTTGGAAAAAAAAAAAACAGCTTGTAAGTTAGAAAGGAGGTCATTCCATGACTTTGCAACCAACAAAATA
>JADBJO010002070.1:209693-222193 GCA_016801955.1 Conus betulinus
AGTTTCTAAAACTGTCAGAGATGTATAGGACAGATCCACAGTTCTCAGTGCATGTTGTTGAACATCAGATGAAACATCATAATAGATTACATGGAGAGGATTTTTAGATAGGGACAATGCTTGTAGATTTTCTAAACCAATAAAATGTGTAGCATTAACATGTTGAAACTGATTGTCACTGAGATCGATAATTCTTAAATTGAAAAGGTTCAAATTATGTAAAAGGGTTAGAGAACATCTACTTAGAATCAGATGAAAAAGGTATGCAAGATTATTGACGTCAGACAGTGTCATACCTGAACCTGTTGCATCCAAGTAGCGGAGCCGAGGGAAGAGACTGGCGGAGAAAGGCTGATAACACAGGAATGTGTGACCTTGACAGAGACAACCCTCAGGACAGGTCATGTCACACGCTAATTCATCATCACGCAGTGGGCAGTGAGGCCAGCCATCACACAGGTGGTCACTGTGTACACATGTCGTTGACGCTCTGCACTTGAAAAATCCTGGACACGTCAAGTCTGCACAACCCTCTTCATCCTGATGGTCAGTACAGTCGTGCATCCCATTTGCACCGTGTGTAGACAGGCAGACAGTCGTTCATGTAACCAGGACAACGATAGTGACTGTCAGGACAGGACTCGTTGTAGTTCATTGAAATTTTCGTAAATCTGTCAATCCCATTGAAGTTAATGAGAGCAGGGGATGGGAAACAAGTGTGAAGGATCTGTATTCTCCTAAACACATCACAGTTCTCTTCGTCTCTGATTCATCTTGACAGTGGGATATTTGGTCACACAACTTCATGTAGTGCAGACACTGACCATTGGAGCACTTAAATTTGTTGATACAGAGAGGATGAAAACAAATGGATTCATCACTCCCATCTTGACAGTCTCTTACGTAATCACACAACAGGGTATATGACAATGTAAAGATGCCATCAGAGCAAGCAAATAGAGGCTGAAATATGGCACTATGGCTTGATGAATACATTACGTGTTTGTGTATATGTGATAGTTGTCTGAAAAAATCACAATATGTGACATCTGTTTTACAAACTTCATATGGAATAGAGCCACACAAGAGAAAGGTGTGTGTCACATGATCACCAAAGCACTTTGTCACAGACTGTTGTTCTGTTAGCAGAGCGTTTGTGCTGATTAGCAAAATTTCCGTAAGGTGTATTGTCTGGTTTGGCTTGAATTCACAAACTGATCCACTGAAATGACGCTGTATGTTCACTGTACAATCATTTCTAGACAGAACCGTGTCACGTGATGTTGTATAGCACTGTTTCTCTCCAAAGTGCTCAATTTCATTTCTAAAGAGTGATAGATGGCAAAACGGTGATGAAGAATCTCGTGCCTGTACATAGTAGGAAGTGACATGCTATTGGAATAATACCCAATCCATTTGCTGCGTAACCTACCATAGTGCATAGTTGCTGAGCTTTTAAGCTCATTGAACACATGACACATACACTCAGGAAAATTCAATGTGCCACCCAGAGATTTACATTGCTGATTCCCGAATGTTATACCATCGGTTTCATTAATGTCAGGGAAATGAGTGAGCGGGATAAATCGGTAGCAGCTATGATGACAAAATGCCACCAAACCCTGACAAGTTGGACTGCTGAAGGGACAGTGTTCTGTTTCATCCCGTCCATCTTCACACTCTGTCTGATGGTTGCAGGCAGGTGCTGATGGAAGCTGGCATAGTGATCACAGAACAGTTCCACAAACCACCAGGTAGTCGCTGAGGCACCATGTGTTGGAGAAAGAAGGAAAATAAAAGTTTAAAGCAGCTTCCTTGTCCTATCATACAGGATCCTTTGGAAATTTCCACAGTGATTTTTGTGGCATTGAACACTCGAACAAAGTCGGTTGTAACATCGTTCTCTCTTGCCCAGACCAGAATACGTCGTTCTCTAAAATGCCCTGTCAGATTGT
Organism: Conus betulinus; assembly: GCA_016801955.1. Classification (NCBI taxonomy): domain Eukaryota; kingdom Metazoa; phylum Mollusca; class Gastropoda; order Neogastropoda; family Conidae; genus Conus; species Conus betulinus. The sequence goes on from JADBJO010002070.1 coordinate 211,649, forward strand.
CATGCGTCAATAAATGGCGATACAGCCTGGCCAACACTAAACGTGACGCCATTTCTTTGAAAGTGACCATGCTACTTTGTCTTGTTGGTACAGCTACAGTGGCCTTCAGTTCAGGTGTTTGATAGGATTGAATATCCTCCCTCACTGTGAGGTAGCCAGACGATGGTGACGTCCCTTTCCACACTAGAAGCTCCGATTTATTCTGTGCTTGATATATGACAGACAAATGTTCACAACTCGTTTATCAAATGCTGAAAAGCTAACTTGTTGTCTGGTTACTGATTAACTAAGTATGCAGTAAATCGGGAAAAATGTGAATAGGAAAACAACTGACCGATGAGTGAGGTGGCCATCTGACCAAAACAACAGTACTTGTATTGCGCAACTCTAGTTGAATTGTATCATTGCACTTTAATATACACCATTCAGACATTCTTTCATATGCATGTAACAGCTATCTTACTATAGAACTTGTACATACAGAATACAGGAAAAGCATCCTAAAAATACCTGAAAAGATACGTGTTCAGCTGTGCTTTGAAAAAAGGTGAGGTGGGCTAATTTCATAAAGTGTAAGGCAGTGATTTGCGAACAGTTGGGGCAACTGAGCTGGAGGAACGGACCAAACGATTTTGAATTTAGCTCTGGGATTTGACTGTGAGAGCAGAGAGAATGCAATGACTGCTATGCACAGACAGTAGAGAACAGGTATGGTGGAAGGGAACTATCAAGGAACCCGAAAGCAAGAGTGGATAGTGTGTACTGATAACGGAATGTACTGGAAGCTAGTGAAGTTCCCTCAGATTTGGTGTAATGTATATCATTTTCTTTTGCTATGGACGAGTCATACTGCTCGTTTTAAATTCGCTAGAGCCTGGACGTTTGTTCTGCAAACCACACAGTATTGAATCACAATAATCGAGCCAAGAAGTAATCAGTGAATTGACAAGTCTTGCTTTCCATCGGTTGAAAGATATTCACGAATTGAGGTGATATGGCACTGGTCCATGGATGAGGCACAACATACTGCTGATCTGATCTTGCATTGAAACACCCTGATCTAGTGTGACTTCTGCACAATTGACAGTCGTTTTAGAAGTAATACTATCTCCTCCCTTATTTAGTAACCTACTGTCCACCTGGCTGATTCGTGAGCTTGAGCCAACGAGCATAATTTCTGTTCTATCGGTGATTGGCGTGACCTTATTGCTGTCAAGCAGGAAAGAGCAATTTCAATGCATAACTCAATACTAAACCTAAATGATAACATGCATCAGCTGGTGCATCTTTTGACAGGCCAGTGTCATATGCATACAAATGAATGTGTTACATTCTTGTTCGAAATAATTCCGGCCAATTGTTGAGAAAAAAAGGTGAACAGCAGAGGTCTCAACACAGAATTCTGAGGTACACCACACACACAAGGGGATTTTGGGCAGACGTGTTACCATCAGTGACAACTGACTGACAGTGACCAGTGACGTATGACACAAGAACTTTGTCCTTAGCGGTAAATGTGACTTAAACCTCTTCAAAACGATGGAATGACCCACCATGTTGAATGCTGCATTGAGGTCAAGAAGAGTTGTATTGGGATGAATCGCTCACCTGCATTCGTTCGCTGTCATCCTTCATATGAGTAGACTGATTAGTAACAAAAAGGTGGCTACCTCACAAATGTATCTGCAAACGATTTAAAAACAATCACTTCAAGTACCTTACAAATAAATGATTATTTGATACAGATCTGATTTTTTGTAGCTCATTACATCTAAGGCAATGCTTTTACACTGGTGGTGTGAAAACAGCTTGTTTGAACTAAGAGGACCTATGCCCGCTAAAATGATGCATTGACAATATCAATAACAAGTCGAATGAGCTATTGAATGCTATTGAAGTTTTTGTGAGTGAAAAAAAGAAAGGAATCTAAAATACAGTTTTTGATAGAAGAGTGCACAATGAGTTAATGAATTTCGGTGGCTGGTTCAAAACAGAAACAAAACAGTATCTGACATGATGCAAAGTATGGGCAGATGTACCTAATCGTCTCAGAGAAAAAAAATCATTGAAAAAACCGCAGAAGATCAGAACGAGTAACAACTGTTCAGAAAGGAGCTACCCTACTTGTGCGTGTGATGATGATGATAATGATGATGATGATGATGATGAACAGCACATCAGGTTACGGTACACACACACACACACCTCTCTCTCTCTCTCTCTCTCTCTCTCTCTCTCTCTCTCTCTATATATATATATATATATATATATATATATATATATAAAATGCAGAACAATTAAGTAGTGGGGGGGAAAACAAGTGCAGGTTAACAATTCTTCCATCATTATAGTAATGACATGGCAAAGATTAGAAATTGAGAGAAAAAAAAATGAAGATGAAGTAAGTGGGAAAATGTATATCATAAATACGAAAACCCTTCTCTAGCTGCATGAGGAAACTATCGCAATCCCTCTCGAAGGCAGATCTATATCTATCGCTATCGCCTGCTCCGAGGCCTTTCGTCCACTGGATCGGACTCATCAGGGAGACACGGCTGATTGTGTCTGTGCTCTTGGCGTCAGATAGAGACACACCACAGTCCATAATTCTGTGGTGTTCCGACCGACCGCTAAGGGTTCGAAAAAGAATCCAACAGCACCCCCCAAAGCAGCCAGCGAAAGGTAGTAGAATTAAACAAAACAAAACTGTGGAGAGGAAAAAAAGTTGTTGAAAACTAAAACATTACGCAAACAGTATAAAATGTAAGGGACAATCTTTGAGCCTATGCTTGAGGATCCATTTAAGGATGCAAGGGAGATCAAAAGATATGGAAAGTCTGAGAGTGGTCAGCTCGCTCTGCTGTTCAATAACCCAAGCATTGTCAGTGGCTAAGAATTGTGCAGAACAACGTTTCCTTGGATCTCCTAAGAGATGCAATCACCCACTGATTGACCAAACAATATAATGCTGAACAATTAAGTAGTGGGGGGAAAACAAGTGCAGGTTAACAATTCTTCCATCATTTTAGTAATGACTTGGCAAAGATTTGAAATTGAGAGGGAAAAAAAAAAAAAATGAAGATGAAGTAAGTGGGAAAATGTATATCATAAATATGAAAACCCTTCTCTATTTGCATGAGGAAACTATCGCAATCCCTCTCGAAGGCAGATCTATATCTATCGACTGCTTCGAGGCCTTTCGTCCACTGGATCGGACTCATCAGGGAGACACGGCTGATTGTGTCTGTGCTCTTGGCGTCAGATAGAGACACACCACAGTCCATAATTCTGTGGTGTTCCGACCACCAAGGGTTCGAAAAAGAATCCAACAGCACCCCCAAAGCAGCCAGCGAAAGGTAGTAGAATTAAACAAAACGAAAGTGTGGAGAGGAAAAAAGTTGTTGAAAACTAAAAACATTACGCAAACAGTATAAAATGTAAGGGACAATCTTTGAGCCTATGCTTGAGGATCCATTTAAGGATGCAAGGGAGATCAAAAGATATGGAAAAGTCTGAGTGGTCAGCTCGCTCTGCTGTTCAGTAACCCAGGCATTGTCAGTGGCTAAGAATTGTGCAGAACAACGTTTCCTTGGATCTCCTAAGAGATGCAATCACCCACTGATTGACCAAACAATATAATGCTGAACATGGCAAAGATTAGAAAATTGAGAGGAAAAAAAAATTGAAGATGAAGTAAGTGGGAAAATGTATATCATAAATATATGAAAACCCTTCACTAGCTGCATGAGGAAAAACTATCGCAATCCCTCTCGAAGGCAGATCTATATGTATCGCCTGCTTCGAGGCCTTTCGTCCACTGGATCGGACTCATCAGGGAGACACGGCTGATTGTGTCTGTGCTCTTGGCGTCAGATAGAGACACACCACAGTCCATAATTCTGTGGTGTTCCGACCACCAAGGGTTCGAAAAAGAATCCAACAGCACCCCCAAAGCAGCCAGCGAAAGGTAGTAGAATTAAACAAAACGAAAGTGTGGAGAGGAAAAAAGTTGTTGAAAACTAAAAACATTACGCAAACAGTATAAAATGTAAGGGACAATCTTTGAGCCTATGCTGAGGATCCATTTAAGGATGCAAGGGAGATCAAAAGATATGGAACAGTCTGAGTGGTCAGCTCTGCTGTTCAATAACCCAAGCATTGTCAGTGGCTAAGAATTGTGCAGAACAACCTTTCCTTGGATCTCCTAAGAGATGCAATCACCCACTGAGAACAGAAATAATGCTCGTTACCAGCCGCTGGGGCGAAGTGGTTAGCGTCGCGGACTCCCGAGTGGGAGGTTGTGGGTTCGAATCCCATCAGAGTCATGTGGGTTTTTTCTGCCCCGACCGGCTCCTAACCAGAGTTGAGTTTGTTGCGGACTCAGTTGGGAAGACTGGGACCACACAGTCGAGTTTCATTCACTTAATGGATGCGTTTCTGAGAGTGTTGCTCAAATTTCGTGACCAACACTGCAGGTGTCTGTATCTCATGGGCCTGGTTGACGCCATGATATATTATGAAAGGAAGCATAGAGTACAGCACTGTCATGTAGTCTCAGACCGAAATGGAAATCAGTAGCATCATCTTAATCATACTCATTCTCATCGGTCAGCATAAAAAAAAAGTCTCAAGTTCTGTGGCCCTTCATGCCCTGCTCTCATAGTGACCTCAATTTCGATGTCCTCTCCACGTCTGTGGCCTTGGTTTAGTTCCGTCGGGGTCACCGGTATCGGCGAGACCATGGGGGCTGTCGTTGGACGGACGTGGTGGCGCCCTCCGGGGGGAGAGCTCACTCACGCCGACTCCGCGACTAAGCAATCATTGTCGTCAGTAGGGGGCTTAGTAGGTGGTGTCCTGCGTATATTAGAACAGGCGCTACTTAACACCATTGAAGTGACTCGGCGGCAGTGCAGTGTCTCCTCCGGTGGGTTGTCTCTTGACGACTTGACATTGCTCCCTGTGGATTGCCGGTGCCGGGGGGCTGCAGCGGGGCCGACCGGGCTGTGGCTGTGGACGGGGTGTCGGAATGAGCGGCGCGGGTGCACTGCTTCTGAGGTGGTGCAGAGGTTGGGACAGAAAAAAAAAAGAAATAAAGCTCGTTGGCGCGCTCGCTCACGAATCAGGCAGGTATCAGTGGGTTACAAAATGATATCAGTTTTGAGCAGACAGCCAAATATGTAGTCGTCAAAGATTCACTGTGGATGCCTATGTAACAACACCACTAACCTGCGATGTTTCGATACCACTGTGCAGGCAAGGACTCTGTGCAAACTACCTTTTTACCCGGGGGGGGGGGGGGGGGAGAAGAGGACAGGGAGATGGCGAGTGAGGGAAGGAGTAGGGGAGCGAAGGACAGAGGGAGTGGGGGGAAGAGATGCCTCGATTAGCATGAGAAAGAGCCTTAAGTTACCAAGCCTTACAAGTGAACAGCATCTAAAATGGCTTCTTTGGCAGTTCAGCCCTGGTTTGGAATTCTCCATACGGGACAAGGACTGGAAAGCGGTGAGGAAGGGTGGGTAGGATTATTGACAGTTTGTACTCTTCTCTGCCACTCTAGACTCTGACTTTAGCTTCACTGTAGTCTATTTTGTCAGTCTGAATAATACTAACTCGCATATTATTCAGTCGTTTGCACGTGTAAAAAAAAAAAAAAAGACCTTTCGAATAAAGCTTGTTGCAACTTCTTCACAAAGCTTCTATGCTTACCTTCCCGAACTGCCCTTGACAGTGCTTGCAATCAGTTGGTCTCCGACAGAATGCAGCCACTGTAGCTAATCTGAATAATCACGGGCAACTAAAATGATTTATGTCTCACATGTACGCTGTCGGTTAGCTCTTCAGGTGACATACTTAGAGACAACAATCGTCTTTTATGATGAGCATTATGGAAATGAGTGTATTCTGATTGGGCCCCAAATAACATTGTAAACGAATAGACTCTTACAGATGATAGTCTGCTACACAAACTGAAGGCATGTGGAGGCGTTTGGTCACTGAGTCTGCTAGTTATCTTTATACAATGAGCATAATTTTTGCATTGTTTCATTTTCTTCAAAATTCCTTTTGCTGGAGAGATTCAGGTTTGTCTTCGTAGCAAAGTTAAAAGAAAATGGTCATAGATCTGAGTTTACCTTTTATGATTTCTCAGATTCAGTTGAGTTGACAGAATCAACCTGATTCAACCCTCTCTCTCTCTCTCTCTCTCTCTCTCTCTCTCTCTCTCTCTCTCTCTCTCTCTCTCTCTCTTCTCCGTACCCTTGTCGTTTACAATGCTTTTTGGTGCATATTGTATTTTATTTATTGTGTTTTCTCGTGTTCATTTCATTCATATGCAACACACCCAATACATACAATCACACACCCCCCCCCTCCTCTCACTCTCCTTCCCCTCCCTGTCCTCTTCTCTCTCTCACTCTCCACTCTTCCTCTTCTTGCATCTCTCTCTCTCTCCCCCCCCCCCCCCCCCCCCCCTCTCTCTCTCTCTCCTTTTCCTCCTCCTCGCTTAATTCTACCCTCTTTCCTCGTGCCATATTCCTCGAACTCAACTCACCCTCTCTCCCACTGTCCCTCTGTCAACTTCATTCACCACTTTGGCTTCACAAGGGGAGTATTGCGCATGTTAATGTCTGTACTGTTTTTATTGTTTTTGTCGCTGAGGAAGGCATATTGCCGAAAATGTCTTGTCTTGTTTTGTGTCGTGCATTAAAACTGCGTTACTTCACACTTTGTTTGGTGTGCTCTTCCGCTTTTTCGTCTTCAACCCTGACCATTTTTTTCCGACTCAGTACAAACGCTCAATTAGTTGCACTATCTGTTTGAAATGCTTTGAAGGTTAATCATTTCTTACTTTTCAAATCTTCATACAATTAAAAGTCCATCATAGCTGCTACAAATGCATAATTAATAGATATTCACTGACTGGTGTGTCGTTGATGCATACTGAATGGAAACAGTGAAATTCCAAACCAAAAGAGAAGGAACAAAATCAATATCCTTATTTTTTTTTTAAATCAATGACATTCTTTTTTGTGGCACTGAACAGCTCTGTGCTGTTAAGCGAATAGTGATATTAATGTATTTAGATTTCAACTTTTATGAAACTTAATTTCATTAACACCTTACCATTTGCCTTGTGAATCAATAATCAGAAAATTAAGATTGTCCACTATGGAAACCATTGCAGAAGTAGAAAATTAATGTATTTGTCATTCAATGAATACAAAAAAAAAGACATGTGGGAGCTCTGGAGACTTTAATGTCCATCATTGTTGGTGAGGTACGCCCATACACTTTCAACAAGTTTGACCTTTTTCCTGTGATCACAAAGTGCTGGATGGGCCCAATTTTGTTTGACAGCCTGTGTCATGGTAGCTCCTCACCCTAGACTGTCATGTTTAAAATAAAAAAGTTTAGAAACCCTCTCCTCATCTTTTGTATGTACAGATTAGGAAAACATATTTCACGTTTTTGATTATTTGTTTTGCCTTTGTGTAGAAGACTATAGGGTCAACATACTACTGCTGCTTGACAACAAACACACTATCCACTCTACACCTCCTTGCTTTACGCATGTACACCCCCCTCCCCCTTTTCTCTCCCCTCCTTCCCACTTCTTTCTATCTCTCTTCCTTTATCTCACACACGGCAATAATGCTTACATTACCATTCCCCCCCTTCCTTTCCATCTCAAACCCCAACCCCCCCCCCCCCCCCCCCTTACTCTTCCAGCAGTCGTTTGAAGTCCTCCGGCAGTCTGGCCTTGGAAACAATGACATAGAAAGAGATGACATCACTTTGGAAGTACGTCGTCGCTTTACTCCCTCTCCTCTCCCTACCCTAAGCTGAACAAGTGGTCTCTCTCCACCAGATCAGAGAGAAGCTAACATCTCACTCCCCTCCCATTCCCCCTCCCCCTTTCCTTCCGTTACTTTTCACAACGTGCCATGGCAATCATGCAGGCGCTTAGACGCGCCACCAGTGATTGACACACATTATGTTAAACAGCACTTTGTCAATTCGCATGAAGGCGCACTAAAAGCACCCCAACTGCTGAGAAAGAGCGTTCTCGAATCTTCTAAACCTTCTTTCCCACTGTAAGTGGTGGGGGAAGACCACTCCCCCCACTCCCTCCCTTTTTCTTTGTCTTTAGTGACACACAGCCAGCCGGAACCTGAATAGGTAGCTTAGTCTACAAACAGGGGAAACTCAGTCCCTCCAATTCACTGCCCTCCAAAGACCAGCTGTAAGTGAATCAAGAATTATAACGGGGTAAACCAGAGAGAGCAAAAGTTTATCTCACCTTCTCTGATCCTGTCTGGGATTCACTGATCACCCAGAAGGACTGTAAGTTAAAACTATGTTTCTAGATTTTGAGATTATGCATTGATTGTATGCATGTGGTTTAACAGTATACCTTTATGCAAATACTTGGTGACATCTATCGAGATGATAAATGAGTATTCAGTTGTGTAATAGTTTCTTTGCCACAACTTGGTAAAAACTACTAAGATGCTTAGTTAAGATTCTTTGTTAAATCTGTTTAACATTCTTTGTTTGCAATCTGACTTTTGCCAATATTCAATAATATCTGTTAAGATGACAACTGAATGATGAATTCTGATTTAAAAAACAAAACAAAACAAAACAAACAAAAACAAAAAACCCTGTCAGGCTGCTGATTCATGCATAAATATTTGCACATGCATGCATGAATACAGCCATACTCCATTACACAACAGTCATCCAACTCCACACACATCACAAGGCGCTAAACACCAGGTTTTAAAAGTTCATTTCCCCCCAGTATCTCCTCTTCTCCCATTTTCAAACACAGCACTGGTGGGGTTTATTATTCCGTCCGTTCACAGGTAATATTTCACTTTACATTCCTCCTGGGGTCCGTTCATCACAAATATCGGTACCTTCATTCTTTTTCATTCAATCACGAACGTCTATGGTGGACATCATACATGTTTCCACCTACCCTTTTCGCTTGGTTTCTGCAGAGCATAACTCTATGGCGAATCGACTTCGCCTCTGCACCTTTGGACAGCATACCAACTATCTCTGGCTGTCTCTGGCTGTTCTTTCCGACATCTTTCTGGCAGGGGGGGGGGGGGGGGGGGGGGGGGGTATGGCTCCCGTAGCTCACCCGACTCTCCCTCCAGTCACAGCCTCGTCTCTATTTTGCTACTGCTACCATAACGGCGTAGCTAGAAAACAAAATAAGCTATGATGACTATACTGCCCACAGTTAGCAGCGATCCAACATAAACACTTTTACAAAGAAATTTCGATTCCCAATTTCACGATCGAATGGATAAAATAAAAAACAAAGACTGAAACTTTCATAGTTCCTTAAAATTGTATCAAATACTTACATTGTCTGAATCATTCCCTAGCAAAATACATGCGTAAGCATGTTACAGACTCATGTCTGTTTTAATTGGGCCTGACAGTCGGCGGCCTCTTTTCCATTCAATCAGCGCTGTTGCTCGAATCTCTCTTCACACTCACTTCCAGTGTGTTTAGCTTTTTACCCATTTTTTTCTAACACAGCTCACATTCAAAACAAAGGAAGTGACCTGCCCTTTAAGAACGACAATCCTATGCCGTTTCCTTTTCACACATTTAACTCCCTTTACTCGCGCTTAACCTTTCAACTACACAGGCGTTTAAATTTTTTCTTTCCGTGTGCCTGACAAACCCCTGTGTGCCTGTACAAGGTGAAAAGTGTTGGTTTAGGAATACTGTTGATTGTCAGAGTGCTCTATGGTCTGTGATTCTTAGTCTAATCAACATGTGTACTTAGGCTAAAAGTTATTCCAAGTAACTTCACATAAATTTATGAGAAAAAATATTGAAAAGTTATTTGACTTCCATTGTATAGAATTGCATTACTATCTCCAACCCCATGTTTCACTCAAACTCTGAGTGAAACTGGAGACTGATATTTAAGGCAGATTTACTTAATGCTGGTCTAATTCTTTGTTGGCTAAGATCTCACACATTTACTGAAAGCCAGAGGGCAAGTGTGGGAACTCGATAAGCCAGACTCTCAGCCACTTAAGTACAGATCAGGTTCTGTTTGTTTTAGAACCCGAGTTCCTAAAAAAAAGTAAAAAAAACAGAACCTGGGTTCCTACCTACCATGGGCATGCCAGGCAGTGGACGAACACCGCAGCTCAGCACATGATCAGCAGGTCTTAAGAGAAGTGGATCAGTAACCAGCAACTAGAGAGAGATCAACTGTCCTCTCCAACATCAGATAAGTTCTGATATTCCAAGTGGACTCCAGCTCAACTCCCCAGAACTTTCCCTCTCTTAATGGTGACAAAACAAGTGGGAAACCAAAATTCAGCCCGAACTGATTTGGGCGAAATTGATTTGAATAGTTCACTCTTGTATAAACAGGTCAAGTCTATGTCTGAAAGTACACTAAACGTGCGTCAGTTCTCTGTTGTTCATTCAGTATTGAATATTTGAACTTATCTCAGTATTGAATGTTGAACTTATCTCTAATTCTGTCTCTCGGAGCTACAAGTA
>JADBJO010002070.1:227193-237193 GCA_016801955.1 Conus betulinus
CAGGTGCTGAAACGCTCAACTTCATCAAAATATGTTACATAGAATTGGAAAGGTCTACAAGGGCTGTACCATCTGAATATTTAATGACTGGTGTTTCTTCTGTACCAATGCAGTCGTTGGTGTACAGAGTAAAGAGGACAGGAGAAAGAACAGTACCTTGAGGGGAACCTGTGGAGCAAAAGAGGACAGATGACATGACAGATTGATAGCGCACTGACTGGGATCTGGAGATGAGGAAATCTGTGATCCACAGGATAAGCCTGGGTCTGACATTTAAGGATAAAAGTTTGTGCGCTAAGAGATGAGGCTGGATGGTGTTAAAAGCTGATGAAAAATCAATAAAAAGAATACGAACAAAAGAATCTGTTTTCTCCAGGTGAGTGTAAGCGTTGTGTAAAAGTGTGAGAGTGGTATCGTCTGTGCATCTGTTGCGTTTGTATGCAAACTGATAAGGATCTTGATGACTGACTGTATCAGTGAGGAGGTGATGAGTATTGCTCTTTTGAAGCACTTCATCACAATGGATGTTAGAGCGACTGGGCGGTAGTCATTGAGGGAAGATGGTTTAGACTTTTTTGGTATAGGACAGATCACTGAGGCTTTCCAGAGAGAGGGGACAGTTGAAGTTTTAATAGACCAATTGAACAGTCTAGTGAAGACATGACAGAGTTGAGATCCACAGTTCTTGAGTAATACACTACTAATATTGTCTGGTCCAGGCGCCTTTTGGATATTTAGTCTTTTAGACATTGAAAGTATTGTTGTATCTTCTATAATGATCTCATCTTCTATCTTTGCTTTGATTTCCTCTTTTATCACTCCCACACTTGTAAGCGTGATTGATGTTGCCATAACAAAGATCGGCCATTTTGTTTTTACGAGTAAAACAGGTAATATTGTTTAAAAAAAAAACGGAAGGGATGAGTCAATCTTCTGTTTACAGTTATTAAAATCACACCAAGCATAAAATTGGGTGCATCAGGAGAGATAGACTGAAGAAGAAATTGCACAGTATCAACAACATGGGCAGTGGCATATGACACACTGGCAGCAGGATGAGCATAAACAACTGTTAAAAACAACTGTCCGAATTCCCGCGGCAGGTATCTTGGTCTCAGAGACAGCGATATCAGTTCTACATCAGGGGTGCACAGCCGTCTTTTCACAGTCACATTAGCATTGTCACACCATCTATTGTTGACATACACACACACCCCTTCCCCCGTGTGCCTTGCCTGTGGTCAGTGGGTCACGGTCAGTTCTGAGAGGGGGGTGAAATCCGTCAATGGCCACACTGTCATCAGAGATAGAGTCACACCACCCATGTTTCCGTAAAACATAAAACACAGCATTTCTGTATTCTCTCATAAAACGAGAGTTCACTAAAAGTTCATCAAAATTTCCGTTGGAGCTGGTCGGGTTGATCGAGCGAACATTAGATAAAATGATAGATGACAGGGGGGGTCGGCTAGCATTCCTTCTCAATCTTCGTTTTTACACCTCCACGCTGACCACGTTTTCTTTTCCTTTTGGCATGTTCAGAACCGGTTTTGAAATCACCTGTGTTTGGATTAGTTAAAAACGGTAAGTTGGTTAAATCATGCACGCTGTGGTCTGAATAAAATCGAAAGCTCAGTAAGAATTCACGGGTGTAGGAAAGTTGGTCATTGTCCCACTGCTGGTGGCGCCATTTTGGATTTGCACAGCTGATGAGTGGGCGAAGAAAAACGATTTGAAACAAGGCAAGGACGTCACACACACCTTCGACCACTGAACAGAATCCATCCTGTCAATCACACACTGTACTGGGTAAAAATTTTACACATCAAATGGGTCACATTGACGAAAACAGTAATTTGAGATGGCAGCACAGTCACACAGGTCGCCACTCAGTGCAGCGCCCCCTATCATCATGTATATGTGACCCTCCTATTTCTTAAACCGCACCACCGGACCTTTTCTGCGATTTGAATAACAGCTTTCTGAATACCTAATGTATACAACACAATTGTTCTTGTGTTGCAAAGACCGATATCTGTTGGGGATATCTATCTTGTTATTGGCTAAGATTTAGAGTGAAACTAACAGTCTTTGCGTCATATCTGTCAGCTGGATCTTCTGCTTTTTCAGTGTTGCTCATACAATGTCAAAGTTGTCCAATTAGTTTTGATGTCGTACGTTTTCTGTCCTATGCTGGGTATCCAGGATTAAAACACAGACAGACAGACAAACAGACACATATGCAGAGAGAGAGAGAGAGAGAGAGAGAGAGAGAGGGGGGGGGGGAGTGAGTGTGTGCGTGTATGTTAAAAGAGGAATTAAAATGAAGAAGTATTAAAATATCTCTACAAGCTTGTTTCAAGCTCTCGCTCTCTTCATGATGTTTTGGGGGGCGCGCTGTTGGTGTTATATAGCGTGCGGGTCCTGAGTTCATTTTTGTGCGTGTGGGCCAATTCCATTCATTGCACGTGGTATCTGTGGCTCTCGGTTTGCTTGCTGTGGTCTGTTCAGGGGGAATTCGCTGACAAGGATTTCCATTTGTGCCTGCAGTTATTTACTATTTCTATTTTTGTATTCAAAGTTGCTAAATAGGGTTTACATAGTATTAACCATTTTCTGTGGAACATAAATTGCATTAAAAAAAAATATTGTTCTACGGTATTGCTCTTTTTATGATTTTCCATGATATGCTGTAGTCTATTTTTTTTATCTTTAAGTCTCCAAATGTATTTACTCAGTTCTGTTTGGTTTTTGTATTTTTCTTTGTTGAATGACTGTTTGTAGTTTGCGTATCTACTTTTAAAGTGGTTTATAAAGACATTTGTTGCTTAGGGGGCACTGTTCTTTTTTTTAGTGCAGTTGCAAGATATCCTTTCATCACCCGTCTTGTTGTGTGTTGCTTTTGATTTTGTGGATGAATCAATTATGTTTTTGAGGTTGGGCATACATGAGTTTGATAGTTAGTTTGGTGGTGTTTTTGTTGAATATTTTGAACAGTTTGTGTTCTTTTGGGAATGATGTTGTCAGTATTTTAACAAAGAAAATCACAAAGACCCCACCCTACTGCCTACAAATACATTTGTTGACAATACTATTTTTCATGGTGGGAAGAACGATGATGGTAACAATGATGAACTATCATTACTGCACACACAAACAGCGCAAGCCTGCAGGGTAAAACCAGGGGATCCCAACAATTTAACTGATTCTACTACTTTCTTACAAAAAGACAGAGCTACAAGAAATGTCTGATCTTCTTGTGAATGAGAGCACGCAAATGAATGACATAAATACAAAATTAGTGGATGTATTACTCAGTGCTGCTGCAAAAAAAAAGTCTCTTGGTACAACATATTATAGGCCATCAGTCGAATCTTATTGGAAAAAGAAAAAAAAAGCCACGATTTAACAAAGAGTGTAAGGAAAAGCAAAAACTTTTTTTCACCCTAAATCTGAAGCAAAAGTAAATAGAATATAGCCGACATCAGAACATTTATTCGGTGTAGCAAAGCCTACAGAAATGCAATTAAAAGAGTTGTGAGGTTGCAGAAGTAAAGATTTCAGGAAAAAAAATGCTTAAAGCATAAATCAACGGTACTCTTGCAAGAAAAAACATGGACAAAGCAATACTAAATCGGATATCGCCATGAATATTTCGTTTGATCATTTCGACAAATTGATAAAGGAGAGATAAAAAACAGAATTGATGAATATAGTCAAAGTATTTGTGATGCAATAAAAAAAAAACGTACAAAGTATTTTGGATGGTCCAGTTACAAGGGATGAATTGTTATAAGTATCAATTTTTTACGCAGTGGTAAAACCACTGGAGCTGATCAGAGTCGAAATGAATATATACATCACAGCACTCTAGTTCTCACGAAACATATATATGTAAAGTTATTTAATGCTGTTTTAAATGATTGAGATGTATCAGTAGAATGGGTTAAAAGCTTCCTACTACCAATATACAAAGGTCATTCACAAAACCTAGATTATTATAGAGGAGCTAACCTGTTAAGTTGTGTGAGCGAATTATTTACAAATAATACGAACAAAAGGCTTCAAGATTTTGTAGAGAATATAAACAACAACAAACAACAACAACAACAACAAAAAACACATTCTTTCAGAATGTCAAAGCGGTTTTAGAAAGAACCATTGTGCTACAGATCACATGTTTGTATGAAATTCAATGGTCGATCTTTTGTAATTTTAATCCTATGATCAAACTTGTGTTTTCAATGATTATCGCAAAACATTTGATTTTGTACTGCATGGATAAAACGAATTCACAATAGTAGACATGGCAAATTACTGAACGTTGTTGTTAATATGTATAAGAATATTAAGTCATGTGTCTTCCAGGATGGTAAATGTCTGACTTTTTTGCGAGTTACAAGGTGTACGTCAGGGTGAAAATCTATCACCACTTTTGTTTCAGTTATGTCTGAATGATCTTGAAACATATATTATTGAAAATGATTGCTATTCAACGTTATATTAGACCCGAAAAGCAATTTGAGATATTTTGTTGAATCCTTCATACTTTTATATGTTGATGAAACGATTCTCTCATCAGAAACACCACAAGGTTTACAAGGATTATTAGTTGCCTTGTTAACGTATTGCCTGCAATAATTTTGAGATAAATTCATCAAAAATTAGACACGTTGCTTTTAAGACATATATCATTTTTAGCCAGCGTTTTGAGGTCTATATGCGTGTACAAAACCCCCTTCCTAAATGAGATATGAATTCGACAACTTCATGTGATCTTTTTTTAATGTACCAGTTTATCTTAAAGACACCCATGTTGTTTACTATTTTTTTTAACGATGCATTTTTGGGAATATAGCACAAGTTACCGTTTGTTGGCGTAAATAACTTTCCAATCCACAGTGAATGAAAAGTTTTCTTGTATTCTAAAATGTTGACCAACTTTACTCCTTCATGTCTATATTGGCTTCCATTTTTAACGCTTTTTTTTGTTGTTGAAAGAATTGGAACTCTTCTTTTGTCATATAGATCTATGTGGAGTTCTGTTTGTTGTAGTCAAAACGTCTTGGGCAGACCACAGACCGAATTGCAAACATAAGCTGACTACAGATAAAGCATTTTTGTTATAATTGTTTTTACATAAATGCCTGATCCTCTCTTGTTTCAAGTTTTTATTAACTTCTTAAGTGTTACAATTCTCTTTGACCAGTTTTCACCTATGCCTGTTATAGCCTGGTAATTTTTGAAGCATATCCATAAAATGTTTTTTTTTTCCTTTGAACGTGGATGGCAGATTCTTTGCCTGCCTTTGTATCCATAGTCTCATTGGTTTTGTTTTTTGTGTAGTTCGTTTTAAACCGGAAACAAAACTGAGAAGTGATGTAGTACGCTTTTATCATATTATTTCCTGTGGTTTAGAGACAATGTTGTATTAACTACTAGTTAAATTATTTTGAGTTTACCGGTTCATCAGTAGAAGTTGAAAGTGTAATTCCTCATATGCTACTATTTCAAATTTTTATTGCGAGTACTTCAACAGCTAGAATGAAAGCCAGAGGTAAGAATGGACAGCCCTGTCTGATACCACAATTTATAGCCAGCTTCGATGATCTATGCTGCTGATTGTGTTTTGCTGTTAGCACACTTACCGATCTTTTGAACTGGTTCTCAAACCCCAATATGTCAAAGTTTTTGTAACATGAACGCCTTAGAATAGAGTCAAAAGCTTTATGATAATCTATTGCAAATAGACATCCATAACATCATCCACAGTTCAAATGATTATTGATATATTTCGTCCATTGAAATACCCTATTTGTCTAAGTTGATTAAGTCGCCAATAATTTTATTTAATCTTAATGCTAATGCCTTTGATGAAATGTTATAGTCTGTGTTGGTTAGTGTAGTCAGTCTCTGTGTAGTCACTTTTTTCTCGTGAAAGGCCATTACCTTTGCGAAACAATATGATAATGTCTTGCTTCTGACTGTACGACATTTTGCCTTTCTCTAATGTTTGGTGAACAATTCCCTTCCGATTGCGTTTATATGCAACCAGTAAATCTTTATGAATACTGCATGTAGGCCATCATGACCTTGTGTGGATTCATTTTGCATGTGATAAAAAGCCAGTTCCGTTTTTTGTACGCACATCAGATCTTCAAAAGTAACACACTCCTTTTCTAAGCGTGTAAACACAACTTTTCAGATGAAATTGTTTAATCTTTCTTTCAGATTTCCTTCTTCCTCTGCAGATTTTGAGTAAAGCGATGAATAGAAATTTTTGGTTCGTTCTTTCGATAATCATGACTGATTTGTAGCAATTTCACCAGTTTTGCTTTGCATATATGTTTTTGCAATTTGGTCACGAACTTTTTGCAAGCCTAGGAAGAGTTGTGTATTGTTTTTCTCTTTCTTTCCCCAATTAATCCTTGCACTTATGTAATCTCCCCTAGCTTTTTCAATGATTAATTTCAAGTTTTGTTTCTCTATTTCCATAATTTCTCATTGATAATGTTGATTACCAGGATCATTTGCACACAACTGTCTATCATTTGAAGTTTATAATTTCTTAAGTCTAAAAGTTAATTTAGCTTGTTCCATGCTCTAAATGTTCCATATTCTAAACAGGAGTTTTCTTTTTCTTTTTGCAGCAGTCCCACTGATCCCTTATTTTCCGAAACATTTGTTTACTTTCACCCATCCCTTTTCTTAACATGCCATTCGTTTTCTGAACGAAAACGGTATCTTCCTGAAAACTTTGATTAAAACGCCAGGTACCAGGCCCTCTGAAAATTCATAATGATTTATTTCAGCTTATATTCCTCTGTGGTCCATTTTGTCAGCACCAGATATACACCTTTTTCTCCCCATGAAATGCTCTCCGGCGATCCTTCAGGCCTTTATTTATAAACATATTGTTTAATTTTCTCATTCTATTTTCACAATGTGGATCACCAGGCATAATAATATTCAGGTTGTTGCACATGACAGTGTTAAAATTTCCCATGCACAATTTTTTTGCTGATTTACGTTTCAATAAAACGTCTTGCAAATTCCTGGACACATATATTTTTTTTTCTGTTTCATTTCGGATATGTACATTAATGATTGCAACGTCTGTATTTTCTGTCTTTATTGAAATAGCAACTGTTCTTGGCTATCTTGCCTTTAAATGCCTGGACAATATGGATATCTTTTTTTCTGTTTCATTTCGGACATGTACATTAATGATTGCAACTTCTGTATTTTCTGTCTTTATTGAAATAGCAACTGTTCTCTCTTGCCTTTCTTGGCATTATCACGTTTCCTTGGAGATGTTTGGATATCAATATGACCTTTGCCCTTTAAGATGAATCGGGTTTCACTATGGTAGAATAATTTCCCCCAAAGAACAGTATCTATTGCGTCCCCCAAAATAAATATAGAACTTCTCTGTGAGTCATATGAGTTTCCAGAAGACCTATCATGTGTAACTGTTGCTGTTTGAACACTGAAAACATTGCCATTCTTTGTAATCTGTTCTTCGGGCCTCGAACACCGAAAGAGAAAATACGTAGTCCATCAACTTTCAAAGAACAGTATAGTAGTCTGTTCATAACTTCTTCCCAAATAAATATAGAACTAAAAAACAAAACAAAAAAAAACAACACGGTTTGTGCAAAACTTAACAAACAAACAAGGTCAAAATATCAAGAAATGTGAACAGGAGCATGAAAATCTTTGTCCATAAGTTGTTGCATAGTTCATAATCAGCCATAATCGTTCCAGCTTTAACACCGTCAGCACTGTTACAAGCTTGCATTTTTGCCGAAGTTACTGGCTGCAAAAGGGAAACCACGCCACAAAGTTCAGATAGGCATTACATCGCTGTAAACCTCATCTTTGTCAGATTCAGATCCCCTGCCTTTCGGCTGAACATGTTGGCGACGTTGCCCCTTGCCTCAGGCATCTGCTGCTTGGGGGTTTAGATGCCCTCAATGGCTTATTCTATATAAAGTACACTGATCTTCATTTTGCCCCCCCCCACACACACACACCTAGTTAATTTTCCTAATGTCCCTGTCTTTCACGCGATAAGTTTGGACAGAACACGGTGTTTGAGGTTCTTGATGACATACAATGGCCATCATCAGAGAAAGAGAGAGGGGTATTACTAATGGAGAGCGCTGTTGCTGGAATCTCTCGCTCTTCCCCATCAATGACAATGAAGGGATTTTTGTTTGCTCACTTCATCTCTCATCACAAACCCCATTATCAAATTATTTGTCTGGCTTCCCACCTATCCTCTGAACCCCCTCAACCGATTCAAAGCCAGTTGATTTCTTCACAGTTTGAACAGATTTCTGCCGTAGTGAATGGCTTTGGATTAAAACAAGGGAGTTGATTTTTCAGAAAAAAACAACCTTGTAGAACTGTCCTCGCCATCTTTATTTCTTTCTTTCCTTTTCTTTTTAAATGTTACTGAACAACTGGAGGGAGAGAGGACAAAGACATATTAACGTATTACATGATATCACAAATCACACAGCCCACCATGTATTACTGTCTCGCACAACATGAAAATCGAAGGGAACATTAACATAATAATCTCAAAGTGATTAACTATAACATAACCAAAACGATACTGTCCATCCATCAACAGAGTCCATAAACGTAAAAAGTACGAAACACGCTATCAACTGTAAATGGCACTTCTCCAATAACCAGGGACCGAAGAACGGTAGAAAAAAACCCAATCGTGATTCAGCAAGCTTGGGTAGCCATCACAGAAATCAAACAAACAAAAGGAAACAAATCAGCAGCAGAAAAAAAGTGAAAAAAACAACAACAAAAACAAACAAACAAAAAAAAAACGTAAGGCAGATAAAACAATCTCAGGCTGAATCAGAGCATTTGCCCATAACTCGAAACGAATGCTGCTGACAACACTCAAATGGCCTAGCAGGAATGACAATAGAGAGTACACGGAACAAACAAAGAGAGCCCCCCCCCCCCCCCCCTCCCCCCACCACCAAAAAAAAAAAAAGTTCCAAGCTTTCCCATATACCCTGTACCTGACACATCTACACAGCAGCTACAACTGAAGAAATGATCAAACAAAAGTTAACTTTTATTCAAGACTAGCACAGACTTTTCGATCTTGAATAGAATCAAACAAAGACACTGGCAAACAGTAACAAATACAGACAGCCTCAGTTCAGTATGAAACGAAATGTTATATGAGGCAGAGAACAGTACACAGTAATTGAAGAACAAGTAAGGTAACTCTAGTTCCCTTGATGACATGAATACACGCCCATAACTCCAAACGACTGCTGCTTACGACACTCAATTGCTTAGCAGAAACGTTAGAAGAGAATACGCGGAACAAATAAGGAGATATCCCCAATCATACACACTTACAAACACTGACAAATGTAGGTTATACACGGCTTATCACGTACGTTAACGTTCTGCAAATCATCTCAAGTAATGTTCTCACGTCTTTTCTTGCAAATTTAACATTCCTCACCACCGAACATTTCTGACTTCTCTTGTCTGATCTCTCATCAGAATAAGACCCTTTCTTTCATACAACCAGAATATGTGTGTGTGTGTGTGTGTGTGTGTGTGTGTGTGTGTGTGTGTGTGTGTGTGTGTGTGTGTGTGTGTGTGTGTGCTTGCGTGCGTGCGTACGTGTGTGAATGTGTGTGTGTGTGTGTGTGTGTGTGTGTGTGTGTGTGTGTGTGTGTGTGTGTGTGTGTGTGTGTGTGTGTGCTTGCGCGCGCGCATGCACATGTACGTTGTATTTGATGGTCTTGTTCTTGTTCTTGATCCAAAGTCATCTTCTGAACATTCACGCATGCAGTCACTACACACACACACACACGCACACACACACGCACGCACGCACGCACGCACGCACGCACGCACGCACGCACGCACCCACACCCACACACCACGTACACATGCATATGCGCGCACGCGCATGCACACACACGCGCCCACGCGTACACACCCC
>JADBJO010002070.1:242193-254693 GCA_016801955.1 Conus betulinus
GCAGCATCTGTCAAATTGACATGGAAGAAAGTTTACTAACTATTTGAAAGTATACACTGATGGCTCAGTTCTTGATGATGGTAGTGCGGGATCTGGCTTTGTAACTCCAGATTACAAAGCTGAAAAATCATATTATTTAGGTAAGGGTCATTCCATATTTACAGCTGAACTTGTTGCTGTCCTGATGGCATTACATTATTAAATTTCCTTGCCAGTCACAATATTTAATATCCTGTTTTGTGTTGATTCACAGTCAGTATTAAAAAGTTTGCATTGTTTTGAAAATACACAGAGAGAGGAATTATTATTTGAGATTAAGTACATGTTGCACTGTCTTTACATGAAAGGTACTGTTGTATTTTCGTGGGTTCCATCGCACACCTCCTTCATTTTTAACGATCAAGTGGATAGAGCAGCAAAAAGGGGAGCAAAGAATATATTAGGTAGTATTAAGGTTGACTGTCCTTTGTCACACAAGGAAATTAGTCATATAATCGAAAGGGATTTCTGGAGTCAATACAGTTTCCTCATCAAAACCTCGTCAGCAAACTCTGTTAAACTTTGTGTCGATTAGCCGACCGGGTTCAAGCCTGGCTTTTAGACTTTTATGTAATTCCCTACGAACCAAGTGTTGCCAGACTGTTAAGCGTGTATGTCGTGGGGATCTTTCAGTTCAACATGTGATTTTTGATTGTGAACTAACGAAACCCTGTTTGAGTGGTGTTATACCCAAATGCTGACACTGGGCATGTTAATGTGTTTGACTTTTTAGATTCGTTGCCAGTTGTTTCTCTTGTTAAATTAACGAGACACCTTTTGGAAAGTCCATTAAGGAACATTTATAATCATAATCGTAAGTTAGATTACTTTAGTTATTTTTCTCTATTTTTTCATAGTTACTGTCCTATAATTCATCTATCCTTTATTTTTGTTCTATGTAACCATATCGTCCTCTTCTCTTCTTTTATGATAATAGTCTAAAATTGTAAACACTATGAATCATTTGATTCCCGTGATTTACAAACATTGTAAACAAATCTCTCTCGTCAGGCATAGTACCTCCTCAGTTTAAGCAGGCAATCGTTACCCCCCCTGTTGAAAAAGCCAGGACTAGACCTTAATAAGTTAAAGAACTATAGGCCGGTGTCCAACCTCCCATTCCTCTCAAAATCCTTGAAAGAGTTGTGCTGAAGTAGCTTCAGACTCATCTTTCAGACCATGGTCTTCTTGAGGCCTGTTAGTCTGCTTATAGGAAGAATCATAGCACTGAGACTGCTGTATTGAGTGTACTCGACTGTTTACTGTGCAAATCCGACAGGAAACTTGTTTCTCTCGTAGCCTTGCTTGATCTGAGTGCTGCCTTTGATACGCTAGATCACACTACTTTACTTGAAAGGCTTAGGGTCACTTTTGGTGTTGATGGGATAGTTCTCCAGTGGTTCGAATCATACATCAGAGATAGGTCGCAGGCGGTGGTTGTGGGTGGTGTAAGGTCTACTTCGTCACCTCTTTATATTGGAGTACCGCAGGGGTCAGTATTGGGCCCAGTGTTGTTTACATTGTACTCACAGCCCTTGTTGATGTTATCTCGGACCATGATTGTGATTTTCACAAGTATGCTGATGACACAGAGCTTTCTAAGAGTGGCGCACCTGATGAGTTTTTTCTGTTCAATCTGGGGTGTCTCGGTGTATCAGCAGTGTGCAGGAATGGATGACAAGTAATAAGCTTAAATTAAATTGTGAAAAGACTGAAGTCATGCCTGTTGGAACCTCCTACTGCCTCAAACTCGTTGAGTCAGAGTCAATGGTTGTTGATGGCACTGAATTGCCTTTCAATCACTCTGTTCAATACATTGGTGTTACCATTGATCAGTGTCTGACCATGCAGAATCAAATATCTGTAGTCTGTCGCTCATCTTTTTTTTAGAGCTGAGACGTATTGCTTCCATCCGACGCTTTCTATCCAGGGAAGTAGCTGTCAGGCTAGTCTGTGCCACGGTGATGTCAAGACTGGACACTGCAACTCTGTTTATGCTAGGCTTCCCGCAGAACAGATTGCTCGGCTGCAGAGAGTCCAAAATAGCGCTGCACGACTTGTTTTGAAGAGGAGGAGGTATGAGCACATCACTCCCATGCTGATGGAACTGCTGGCTTCCCATACAGTATTGGTGGCAATTTAAACTGGCAGTTCAGTTCTTGCTTTCCGCCACTTCAATGAATCTCTTCCTCACTATCTCTCTTCTTCTCTCTGCACTTACCAAAGCTCTCGTACCCTTCGCTCTTCTTCACAAAAACTTTTGAAAATCCCTAAGCGTTCTCTGAAATCTGTTGGCGAAAGAGCCTTCAGTTTTAGAGCACCTTCTATTTGGAACTCCCTCCCTGAAGACCTTCGTAATCAGCCTACTCTTTCTTCTTTTAAATCTGAGCTCAAAACTTATCTCTTCAAAAAAGCGTATTCTCTTCTGTAGATGACTAGGTCTCTCCTAAATTCCTCCACAACTAGTCCAGTGAGGCAGTTTATGCATGTAGGTGCGTTTGCCATTGTGTATTTTCTTTTAGCTGTGTGCATGAATATTGTATGAATAAGTGTAAATGGTGGATGTAAGCGCATTGAGTTGTATAACAAGAAATGCGCTATATAAGTATTATACATTATTATTATTATTATTATTATTATTATTATTATCATCATCATTAGACGTCTGCAATCACATATATGTGTGGCGAGATGTAAAACAGAATTCCTTCCTACACACACACACACACACACACACACTCCAGCATCTATACTTTCCCGCTTGCTCAGAGACATACACGCCCACGCTTCTGTCACAGGTGATCCACCGCCTCTTCTTACACGCTGTGTGTTGTTTAAAAGCGCAATGGATTTGAACACAAAGCTCTTTTTTTGTGCGCATCAGCTTAGCTCTGGGGACACAAAATCGACTGCCTGATGGAAGGAGCTCAAACTTTCACGCAAGCGTATATCCACTGTCACTAACAATCGCACGAGCCTTGTTGACCGCACGCCTTTCATACAACTCACTCATACTCTCCTGTCTGTCTCTCACCAACAATCTTACCACAGATGTTCACAACGCAATCCAAGAGTTTGCTGTTTTTCAAATTAAGATTTCCATACCAGCAAATGCATGGAAAAGTCAAGACAGACTCAAAACTCTTGTAAAATGTTTTTTAAGAACTTTTGGCTGGACATGCAGATTCCTCAATTTGCGTAGGAAATGCATTCTGGTTTGGCATTTTTTGTATGCGGACCTGGTTTGTGTATTAAAAGTGAGCTTATTGTCTAACGTTGTGCCCAGATATTTGTAGAAAGAAACTCGTGGAGAGCGTGGCAGCAGAGAGTCCTCAGAAGAGAAGCCCCCTTCAAGCAAGTGTTTTGGCTCTTAACTCCTGACACTAGGGGGGGGTGGCCACACCCGGTTCATGACTCCGGATGTCCCTCTGCTACCCCCTTTTTTTCCCATCTCGGGACGAGCCATGGCTGGGATTCGAACCCATGCCCTTCTGGACATGCTCATTTTCCACTTAATGACTCGCGCACTAACCACTGAGCCACTGGGACATTTGATATTTGTAGGAAACTTAAGCCTTATGAAGTTCACTTTTGTTCCTCCTTGACCAGATCCAGCTTGAACACCTCTCTGCTGCTTCTGCCATTGCTTTGAGGGCTCTGCTTTTTTTTTCCCCTCCCTGCAACTGAGAGCTGTTTCATGAGGCTGTATGCAGACGTTCCTACAAACCCCCTAGCTCCAATTTCTGCTGTGAGGACTTTGACCTGATAGCCTTCTCTCCTCAGGCTGTTTGCCAGATCAGCATACTTTTCATTCTTGTAGATTTGAGCTACCTCCATTCTGTTCTCATATGGCGCCGTGACCTCGATCATGATCAGCTGCTTGGTTGACTGAGAGTGGACTACTATGTGTGGTCTCATGCCACTCTTGCTGATGATCTCTGGGTGAGTCTTCCATTCTGGGAGGTCTGCTGTGCACTCCCAGTCATCTGCCCCGCCCAGCAGACTCTGCCTGCATGTTTATTTGTATTTTCTCTACCCGTTCCACGTTTTGTCCATCAATATAAAGATCAGGCACATAATTTTTCGCTTTCCTAAAATCTATGATCATCTCCTTTGTTTTTTTTGACGTTGAGCTCAAGATAATTTTCTATACACCAGGTGCTGAAACGTTCAACTTCATCAGAATGTGTTACATAAGAATTGGAAAGGTCTACAAGGGCTGTATCATCTGAATATTTTATGACTGTGTTTCTTCTGTACCAATGCAGTCGTTCGTGTACAGAGTAAAGAGGACAGGAGAAAAAACGGTACCTTCAGGGGCACCTGTGGAACAAAAGAGGACAGATGACATGACAGATTGATAGCGCACTGACTGGGATCTGGAGATGAGGAAATCTGTGATCCACAGGATAAGCCTGGGTCTGACATTTAAGGATAAACATTTTGTGAGCTAAGAGATGAGTCTGGATGGTGTTAAAAGCTGATGAAAAATCAATAAAAAGAATACGAACAAAAGAATCTGTTTTCTCCTGGTGAGTGTAAGCGTTGTGTAAAAGTGTGAGAGTGGTATCGTCTGTGCATCTGTTGCGTTTGTATGCAAACTGATAAGGATCTTGATGACTGTATCAGTGAGGAGGCGACTGAGTATTGCTCTTTCGAAACACTTCATCACGATGGATGTTAGAGCGACTGGGCGGTAGTCATTGAGGGAAGATGGTCTAGACTTTGTTGGTATAGGACAGATCATTGAGGCTTTCCAGAGAGAGGGGACAGTTGAAGTTTTAATAGACCAATTGAACAGTCTAGTGAAGACATGACAGAGTTGAGATCCACAGTTCTTGAGTAATACACTACTAATATTGTCTAGTCCAGGCGCCTTTTGGATATTTAGTCTTTTAAACATTGAAAGTATTGTTGTATCTTCTATAATTATCTCATCTTCTATCTTTGCTTTGATTTCCTCTTTCATCACGCCCAATGCATTGGTGAAATCATGAGCATCAAAACGACAGTAAAATTCGTTGAGTTCATTAGTGAATCGTTGTTGTTGTTCTTTTGATAAGGCACAATGATGATGGGATTTGGTTTGACCAGTTAATTTCTTTAGACCTTGCCATGCGTTTCGCATATTACCGCACTGAAACTGCAATTCAACCTTCTCTTTGTACTTTGTTTGGGCTGAGCGTATTTGGGCTGCGGTAATCAGTCAGGTCATTTGTGGTGGAGGAGCTGCGATGCCATGCACATCAGATGGAGGGGATGTTGGCCAGGCTGTGTCAGCTGACGTTCAGGATACCAGATGCTGAGATATGGCACAGCTATATAACTCATTGGAAGAGTCACAGCTGGTTCTGGAACAGCTGTGTAAGGCTGGTCACCTCTTCCTCAAATGGATCCAGGTAAGTGGGTTGTGGGTGTGCTGCAGGGGAGGGGGGGGGGGGGGGGCGGTCTTGGAGTGGGTAACAGTGCTGGCTGGGGGACCAACAGAGAGAGGACACCAATGGTTTCCTACAGAGACAGATTGCTACTGCCCTCAACATGACCCTCTGGCTGAACTGGTTAGCACTTTTTTTTTGACTAGGCCGACTTCTTCTCCGGGGTACCAGGATGGGATAGTGGGCATGGAAAAGGACGATGGAGCTCCAGGAAGGTTGATACCACATCCAGAGGAAATTTCTGAATTGTAGATAGTGAACATGCATTGGTTTGTGCAGTCAGGTCAATTGCGATTCACTGCTGGTGCATGCATGCGCGCGCGCGCGCGCGCGCGCGCCGCGTGTGTGTGTGTGTGTGTGTGTGTGTGTGTGTGTGTGTGTGTGTGTGTGTGTGTTTGTGCGTAAATGGATGTCATAAAGGTGCACGGAGGTGCGCACATGCACTTTTTGCCATTTGTTCAGATAAGAGGGATCACGAATATAAAGACCAAGAGAATGTTAGCCACAGTCTTCGTTTTTCTACAATGAATGACATCTGTGGACATGTTGAACTCCTTTTTGATGAGCCAGCTAGAAATGTTACCATCAAGGAGACCAACGTGTCGTTCTGCGATTCTGTGGAAACATTATCATACCAAGGCATTGTCTACGGAACATGTGGAAGCTTCACCCCTTTCTGTGCAGTAAAAATATTGGTACCACCAGGCTGGTATGCACGTGCTCGCATCCATCGACTGTCCTACTGGTGTGAGTCTAGAAAGTGGCATGCAGAAATAAAGACATGTAAGGCCTGGGGGAGGAGAATTATTGCCTGTGATAGTCATGGGCTGAAAGAGATGTTTTTCTATTCAGACACAAACTGCCTACGCATAGTAAACAAAAACAAATCTCTAGTCCAAATTGATGTAAAACGGATGAAGAGTATCGGATTAGTTACAACGTATATTTCTAAAAATTCGGGATATATTATAGTACCCGAGCTACTTGTTTCGGAACTCCTTCGCAAAAAAATAGAAGCGCCGTCTCGGAAAGTATTCATGGTCAGTGTTCAGCAGACACCATTCCTTATAAGCTGTTACCATAACGTCAAATTCCACGTGCTTTACAAAGAAGTGAAGACATCTGATGAACGTGCAAACCCCATATGCATCGACTGCTTCGCACCAGCTGTTGTATTTGTTACCCTGTATATTCAAGTTGTACTTTCATATTCTGAAATTTTTCACCCGCACCTCAGAATATATTTTGCGGTTCTGTCCTTAGAACACAATCCTCACAAACTGCCCAGTGGTCTGTTCAACTGCTCAGTAAAGCATTACAGTGAATTTCAGGAACACGTGCATTGCAACCAAAAACCAGAATGTGAGGACGGACGTGATGAGACAGAACATTGTCCTTTCAGCAGTCCTGGGTGTCAGGGTCTTGTGGCTTCACGTAACAAATGTTTTAAAGTAATCATAGACATGTCAAAAATGCCTGAAGAGTTGTTTGGTCACATATGCCAGGAAAGCGGTGGTGCACTGGCATCGATAAAAACAAAGCAAGAACAAGAAGACTCTCTTCATGTTTTGGGAATGTTTGGCCTTTTCCACATCATTTTAGGGTACACAACAGGATGGCACAAAGTACCCTTTATCTACAGTATGTTTCGGAAATGGTCTGACAACACCTTGATCTACTTTATGAGCACCAGACTATCGCACATTTTTTTACCACAAAGAAGAAGTACGTTTCCGAGATTTTACTCTTGGTTAATCTATCAAGGTCCGAGGATAGCCTACACGAACGCATTGTGTGAAATGAAATTGCCAAAACCTGGTGTGTCTGTTGCATTGATTACAGTGGTTCACTACCTTTCTCTTCCACTCATTACATCAAACACACTGCAATGGTTGATCAGTTGTCCAAACAATAACACCGTGCACCTGTTCATGTCTTGTGATTCCAAAAGCCGTTGCAAAGAAAACTGTTTGCTAATCTCCGTGCACCCAAATAAGACTTATCACCAGACCTCTGAGCAGGGTCTGTCTGTGAGGGGTGCATTGCCCAGCTATGACGTGTTCAGATGTGATGATGACATCACCACACTGCAGTACACACTGGTATGTGACTTCCGCCCCGACTGTCAGGATCACAACGATGAATCTTTCTGTGAGCACTCTCCATGTCAGGGGTTTAAGTGCTCTAATGATCAGTGTGTATTACACAGCCAGCGGTGCAATGAATTTTCAGACTGTGTAGATGATTCGGATGAGAAGAATTGTCCTGAGTCCATTGATAACCCGTGTCCCTATTGTGCCCAGGTCAACAATGACAAAGTAAAACAACGGCTTTATATCAATTTAGACGGCACGGGGTATTTTACACATGAAATCACAAAAAATGAAAACTCATGTCCTGGTAGCCATTACCAATGCATAACTGAACTGTTGAACTGTCTTCCTGTCTACACAAGATGCAATGGGTTTTCAGACTGTACTTATGGAGAGGACGAACAGGGCTGTGAGACAATCACATGTGTTGCACTGTACCAATGTCGAGACTCCAGAGTGTGTGTGCATGGAGACCATCTCTGTGATGGCTGGGCTCAGTGTCCACAGCGAGATGATGAAACAATGTGTGATTTTACTTGTCCCCAAAGTTGCGAATGTCAAGGTCACTCTTTCCTGTGTACAGACTCCTTTTCCGCTGAAATCTACCCTCATCTCGACACCTGGATGCTACAGGTTCCAAAATGTCTTTCAGTGATTTGACGAAAAATGCCTATATAGTTCGGCTTCGTTTGTCGCACTGCAAAATAGTCAATATTTCACGCATAAAACTATCAAACCTTCTGCACATAGATATTTCAAATAATCAGATCAAAACAATCAACATGGCTGTTTTTTATGAGTTGGCAAAGCTACAAATAATACAGGCCATGCATAATCCTATCACGAAAATAGTGAGCACGAAACCAAAACAGATACATTATGCACTAAGGAGCTTGGATATATCGACACACACGAGTTAAGATACTGCGCAGTGTGTTATCCGCATTTTTGCCCAACGCAAAACTTCAATTCGTCGTTTTCTGCTATTGAAACTATCACATTGACTGGACTGAAAAACATGCCTCTACTGGCTGAGCTAGATCTACAAGGAAATCCAATAACAGACTTTCCTTTGGATCTGTTCTCAAAATCAAATCATTTAAGTAACGTGTTTGCTCCAAACTATCAGTTTTGCTGCAATGATGTACTTCCTAGACAGGCCAAGAGAATAAAGTGTTCAGCACCTCAGACTGTGCTTGCATCGTGTGCAACATTGCTGCCAACGGAACTGTACTTGATTTTCTTTTGGTTTCTAGGTGCCTCTGCTCTTCTAGGGAACTTTCTTTCCGTTTTTGTTTCACTTACGGTTAAGAACACATTCGCACACACAATTGCGGTTGCCTTGATCCATCTACATGTTGCTCATATGTGTATGGGAGGTCATGCAAGCATTACTGTGGCAGCTAACGACTTTTTTCGTGGAGATTATCTGCGCGAGGAGAAATCATGGACCGAGAGTGGGACTTGCAAGTCGGCAGCGTTCCTGTCCATCTTATCCAGTGAAGTGACCATTTTGATTCTCTGCTTCATTGTCATGGATCATTTTGCCGTCTTTTGTCGCCAGAGCAGTGTCTGGAAGATCAACAAGCGTTCAGCAGCAGGAGCTTGCACATCAACGTGGTTTGTGGGGACTTTAATGGCGGTCATACCGCTTCTTCCTGGTCGCTCACACTGGGGTCTTCAGGGCCAGTCTGGTCTGTGTCGCCTGGCTTTGTCTCAGTACCATGACTCTTACCAAAGCTTTCGTTGGTTTGTGGTTTGTGTGATGGTGAACTTTCTTTTCTGTTTCATTATGGTTGGTGGTCAATTTGCTATTTACAGGCGGGACCCCAAACTATCGAATAACACTTGATCAGACCAAAAGACCTTACCATTCCTCGGTTCATCTGGTAGGAAATCTGCTGGTTACAAACACTTTCTGTTGGTTTTTGTTAGGTATTGCGACAGTGATGCTTCACAGGGTATTTCCGTGTTTAACACAGTCTATGACACATTGGTTGTGTTTGTATACCTCTCAATTCCGCTCTTGATCCACTTCTCTGTTTGTGGAGTGTGGTCACACAGCGACGTGGGCAAGCACGCGAGAAGAAACTGATTGAAGTATTAAGATCAAGACTTGCCCAGCCAAAGCAAACAAAAATATCAGTGCAATAAATAACTTAATAGATGAACGAACGAATGAATGAATGAATGAATGAATGTAATAAATGCTCAATTCTATAAACGGGCATAGTGCTCAATTCACAAAACAATGGGACAGGAATAATGAGTATATTTAGAGGTGTATGTGTGCGTGCGTGCGTGCGTGCGTGTGTGTGTGTGTGTGTGTGTGTGTGTGTGTGTGTGTGTGTGTGTGTGTGTGTGTGTGTGCGTGTGTGTGTGCGTGCGTGCCTGCGTGCGTGCGTGTGTGTGTGTGTGTGTGTGTGTGTGTGTGTGTGTGTGTGTGTGTGTGTGTGTGTGTGTGTGTTGACAGCTCATTTTCAGTTTTGCTTGCTGTTTCAAGTACTCGTTTGCTCAATGGTTTGTGTTCTCAGTGTTTTGTTTTTCCTACTGTAGAACACAGGAACTAAACAAAAAAAAACAGAGAGAGAGAGAGAGAGAGAGAGAGAGAGAGAGCGAGCGTTAGGATGTTTTTTTTTTTTTTTTCTCTTTTTGCTGCAGAATTGAATTTTTTGTCCATTTGTCATGCTTTTGGGAACACACTGGTCTGTGTGTGTGTGTGTGTGTGTGTGTGTGTGTGTGTGTGTGTGTGTGTGTGTGTGCGTGTGTTTAATCCAACATTTGGAGATTACAGGTGCGCAAAAAGAGGACAGTGCGCAGAGTCACACATCAACAGCATCTCCGTAAGTCGCACCCACAAACACCTGACTCGCAAAACAAAACAGAAAAAAAAAAAAAGGAAAAAAATACATCAAAGCCACAAAGAAACAAACAAACAAAAAAAAGAAACAAACAAACAAACAAGTCAAGCACAATACAATTTCACTACATCTGTCTGCACGTAATTTCCTTTCTGATGTAACGTAAGGGCATAATATGCAGTACAGCATGATACAACTCAGTACAATAAAAAATACAATCAATCCAAAACAATCTGTTCAGTGGAGTGCTCCTTTGTTAATACTATATAACCGGTCCGGACACCAGATCTTCACACAATATTGGTTCGACCTTTAGGTAACTTCAGCTCAAAACATCCTAAAACTTGACCTTAAGCTAAAGCTAAAACCTGTCCTTTTTTTCAGAATGTCAATTTAATCCATGCTTCTTTCATTCTACTTTATTGACCGACCGATCTTGACATAATTTCTTAATAGCCTTAAACTGACCTTAGTTTTATCTTGAATCTCATCCTTTTCTTAATATGAAGAAGACCTGAAACTGATTTTTGTTCTAAGTAAGTTTTTTCTTTTTCTTTTCTTCTTCTTCTTTTTTTTTTTTTTCGTTTTTATTTTTATAATTGTGACTCAGGATCCTAGTTACCCTTATTCAGTGTTCTAATAAATGTGTGTACTGACTCCATTTTTGTTCAAAATCAAAGCGTTTCATTTCCAGATTATGGGAGTAGTTTTTTCCATTTGATATCTTAATTTTAATTCTTTGAAAAATGTTTGCACTGATGGGTCTTATTTTGTTCATTCTGCATTTATATATGTAGAATTTTCCCAGTAGAATTATAAGGTCAAGAATTTCATCTGTTTTTGTGTTGTCTTCAATGCCAAAGAGAATCAGTTCGATGTTAAATGACAACCTGTGACACGTTGCACATTTTTCTCTCAGAATTAGTTGTAGCTCTATCCAAAAAAAGAACGAGAGAAGTCACAGTTATATAGATAGTGTTGGATGTATCTTTTTCATGGTTACAAAAGTTGCACATGTCACTGCTAACTATTCCCATCTTCTTTAAAACGGTATTTTGTCACTAAAATTCTGTAACATATTCTGAGTTGAAACCACTTTAGTTTTTATTTCCGATATTCTCTTAACTTTTTTAAAAACCTTTTCCCAGTCAAACTGGTATACTAAGTTTTTTTCTTCCCAGTGCGCAAAAGGTTTAATATTTAGAAATTCTATTTTATTAAGTAGGATATCATAGTACCTTTTAGTTCCTTTGGATACACAGATTATCGAATGCATTGCCTTTGTACAGGAATCGCCTACATTATCGTTAATGACATTTGTCTTGTTCTTTTATACTGTTTAATTGTTTGTAAACAACTCATGTATTCTAAGAAATTTACTTTGCTATTGATCTTGTGTGAGAAAGCTCTGTAACTTAAGAATTCTCCATTGCTGTCTACAAGATCTTTGACGAATACAACATTCCTCTGTGCCCAGTCTTTGTAAAAAGACTTCATTCGCAATTTTAAATTTATCATTATAAAAGATTGGTTCAGCTAACAGCTCATTTCCGTCCTTAAGTTCAATTTGTCTACACAATTTTATATACGCTGAGAAGACACGTCCAAAACTGGTTTGACATGTTCGGTTCAAAACGTTTGGGTCCGTAACCTTGTATCAAATTAATTTCTGGACATAACAGTCTTGTTATATGAATCCACTTTGGGGGTTGAACTATGATCTTTCTCAGCCAAGCTAATTTCAATGCCTCTATGTATGTCTTGATCTCAGGAATACCAATGCCTCCTTCTTCGATATTGTGTATAGAGTATTTTCGCTGGATTTTGTCCGGTTTTTCATCCCATACAAGTTAAAAACACATTTTCTGTATTTGTTTGATCTGAGTGTCTGGAGGATTTGGAAGCAATATCCAGAGATAGATGAGTTTTGATAAAACTAAAGATTTGAGTATCGCCACTCTACCTAGTGGCGTAACACAGTCCTTTGCAACCATATTTTGAACAGATGTTTTACCTCTAATAGCTTGTCTTTCATATTTAATTCTGTGACACTTCTGATATCGTTAGTAAAC
>JADBJO010002070.1:259693-274693 GCA_016801955.1 Conus betulinus
ATCAGAAGTTAGCTGTGGGCCCGTTATAAACTCGCTGTCGTCATTCAATAACAGTCGACAACGGGCTTACATGGATTATACAGACAGAATCATCATTTTACAGTGGGATGACATGGATGAAATAAACGTATACCATCAGTGAGGCCATAGACATTCATTCTTTCAACAGCCAATCAGCACACCAGAATTCTGCAATTCAAGCGTAGCAGAATGCATGATATGCAGATTTAGATGTGATAATAAAGTAAAGCACCCACGTCTTCTTATTATTGTCTTCTTCTCTTTTCTTCTTCTTCTTCTTCTTCTACATTTACCGAAGTATAGGGCTAGTAAAGGTAAATAAAAACCAGTCGGTAAGAAACGCAGATACTTGAGAAAATGTCTGCCACAAAAATATTATGTCACAAAGTTAAGGACAGATATTTTTTGTTATCACAAAAACAATCAACAGTTTAAGTATTTGGCATGAGTACATACGAGCGAGTTTGTCTTAAAGCAATGAAGGAGAAAAAATAGATTGCACACAGGGGATTTTTTTTCAGCTTGAAAAAAAAACAAACAAACAAACAAACAAACAAAAACCCAAAAAAGCAAACACCACACAAGCCAGTTCTGCAATCCAAATGCAGTTAAAACAAGAAGTCTGCATTGTGAAGATCAGCTAACATCTATGAGTGTGCTTCAGCATATTTGTGAAATTGTCGAAATCAGCGATATACGCATGTATTTTTTTTGTTCTGGCTTCTTGTGCACTATTCGCTTGGTCGACCAACTTCTTAGTTTCAAAGATTCTGCTGTATAATCGTGGCTGTGTTGATATTTGTGTCATCCATTCCACAAACACCATGGCCTGCTTTTCCAAACGATGAAGGGAGGTTTCTTCAAGCTTGTGGTACAGCACACAGTAATGTCTGCCTTCCAAAATACAAGCTAGGAAACAATTTCAGCTGGCCCATATCAAGGCTGCGGAATGTTCTTTATTATTTTCTCTTCTTTTCATTTCCAGATGAAAAAAATGAAACAACGCTCAGACCAGCACTTTTTATGCTACTAGGGACTCCATGTTGTGCACCAGAAAGCAAAGGGAATCTTATCTTCAATGGCAAAGCTGCCCTTTGCAGGTGTGGCCCTATATGCCTACTACATCGATGATACTAAAGGTACACAACTTGCCAGGCACAGCTGTATGTGGACAGCAAGTCGCTCTTGGTATACCCTTTACTCGCAAGACCCAGACAGAAAAGCAAGAAAAGCAGAAGGCGACCGAACACATATGGTAAAGGATGCTCGTTAGTGGAGAATTTGTGCTTCCCTGGACTCCTCGTTGCATTTCAAATGCGTTCTGAGACCTACTCTGAAAAACGTTCTTATGTGTTTTTCTTTTTTCATGCTTCTAATTCGTACAGAATGTAGGGACACGTTAAACAGGATCCCAGAAGAGAAGAGGCATAATAACACTCTGGAATTCAAGGAAGTTCAGGTTCTGAGAGAGAGAGAGAGAGAGAGAGAGAGAGAGAGAGAGAGAGAGAGAGAGAGAGAGAGAGATTACACATATTTTAATTATGTTGGCCATTACCCTCACGAGAGTAGTGGGGAGTAACTGAACAATCATTTCACACATTTTGATAAATAATGAGGTTAAAGATAACGTTTTACGAGATAGCAACTTGACGCAGCTGAAACGCTTTATACAAGAACATTGACAGATTTCGGATGGTTCTTTCGTGTTTACGTGCCAAAAGTAAACTTAGTCGAAGCTAGTTTTGAATTTATGAGCTTTTGCAGGCAAATATTGTTGTCTTAAGCTGCTTTAGGGCGGGGCAACACAAAACAAAATGGACCTCATCCTCTTTACTGTTTTTACACAGTGGACACATTAAATCATTGTCATTATGGGATCGATGTTCTGTGATTTCTGAGATGCCAAGTCTGAACCTTGTGAAGATAATTTTCAAATATCTATCTAAATTTAATAACAGATGAGTTTTCACATCAGGAACCGTACAAAACGTTCTATACACACTAAATCTATCACTATTCTGAGTATGAATCCCATTCCTGCCATGACATGAAGTTAATCCTTCTTTGAAATCAATTGCAAGAAAGCATTTATTTCCTCTACACCTTGATTTGTCCAAACAAATCAGTATCCAAACATACACATCTTACAACGGATATTTGAAGCCCGACTTCTTTTGTAACGTGAATCTAAAGCAGTCAGCACCTTATAGGCTTTGACTGGTAGTCTTGACTGATCCATTTGAGTTAAATTTAGCCAAAATCGAATACATTTGACTACAGAACGTGTGTGTGTGTGTGTGTGTGTGTGTGTGTGTGTGTGTGTGTGTGTGTGTGTGTGTGTGTGTGTGTGTGTGTGTGTGTTTGTACTTGCGTTTGTGTGTAGCTTCTGAATGGCTTCTAAGGTGATGGGTGAGATGCTTTCATGTGTCAAGAGGTCAGCATTTTTGTTCGTTTTTTAAGATTTTGATAATGAGCCTTCACGATTCTGGTTTTGAGATACGTGATCTCTCTCTCTCTCTCTCTCTCTCTCTCTCTCTCTCTCTCTCTCTCTCTCTCTCTCTCTCTCTCTCTCTGTACTTGCGTTTCTGGATGGCTTCTTACGTGATGAGTGGGAGGGTTTGGGGCTTCACTATATTAGGCTAAGACATGATCCATGATATGTTTATGATAAGCTAATCAACATTGGCGCACATACACCGTTTGATATTCGACACGTTCTATTGATGTTCATATTTCATTTCATTCTGCTCTTCTCTGCATTCGATCACTGTGCGGCTATCTTTTGCCTGGCACAATGCTGCGTGAACGTTCACTGAGTGCCTCATCATGCTCTTCTCTGCTCTCCTTCAGAACACTGTGCGGCTATCTTTGCCTGGCTCAATGCTGCGTGAACGTTCAGTGAGTGCCTCAAACACTGTCACTCGGCATTGTACTGACGCAGTTTGTGTGCCACTGGAATTGATTAAAGCTAGTTCCTATCGCACCTACCTTTTTCCTCTGTAAATCAAATTCGCCAAGGAAATTTGAAACACAATACTGTTGATCTGAACCTTGAGATGGCAATGATACCTACACAGCAGCTGTAAGTCGCATGAAGATCTTTCTGTCATAAAAAACAAAAAACAGAAACAAAAAAACCCCTGGACTTTCTGGAATTCCAGACTGCTGATCTCTCTCTCCCTCTCTTTCTCCCAGTGCTCTCTTTCTAATACATCCCCTTGCCCTGTGCGCATTAGACGTAGGGAAAAAATCAGGGGAGGTGCGCGGGGGGGGGGGGGGGGGGTATTGAGGGTGGAAGAGGGAGAGCCGGAGAGGGATCGGAACACATTTGAAATGAAACAAGAGGGTCTAGAGACCTACGAAGCATTCCCTTATCGGCGTCTCATATCATGTCAGTTTGGTCGTCGTCTGCTTTCCTGTCTCCGTCTCGTAAACAAGTGAGACAGCGAGAATGACTTTGTTGTACACAGACACCTGCGCCCGGCAAAGTTGTGGTTTTGGAATCCGTAGCATAGCAGGCCTAAAGGAACATAGCTGTGGCGAGCGGTTTTGCCACCCAACACAAGTTCTTTGCTTTCCAGTGCACAGCATAGGGTCTGATAGTGGCATTGTCAGCGCTCGTCTGTGCGATTTTACCGCAACACATTAACAAGAAATCAATTTTGAATCGATTTTAAAAACGAAAAATGACTAATGATAATAATAATAATAATAATAATAATGATAATAACAATAATAATGATAATAATAATAACAGTAATAATAATGATGACAATAGTAATATGGTAACAACAACAACAACATTAATAATATAATAATGGTGACGATAATGATTGTAATAATAATAATAATAATAGTAATAATGACGATGCTGCTGCTGCTGCTGATGATGATGATGGTGAGGAGGAGAATGAGGAGGAGGAGGGAGGAGGAGGAGGAGGAGGAGGAGGAGGAGCAGAAGAAGAAGAAGAAGAAGAAGAAGAACAAACAACAACAACACAACAGCAACAGCAACAGCAAACAACAACAACAACAATAACAACAACAACAACAACAACAACAACAACAACAAGAACTCGATGAACAAGAACAAAACAAGGGGAAACAAAAAACCCTTTTGAGCAGTTTCAGAGTCAAATTAGCGTCATCGGTCACAGCTTACTGTTGACTCAGCCTTGCTGCTGAGCTGGTCCTTGACAGCCAGTAGGACCAGGCGCCAACACTGAGTGGCCACATTACAACATTTTGCAAGACAGGCACGTTTGTTAGTTTCTGGTCTCTTCGGCTGCAAGCCTATGAAGCTAAAAAAAATTGGTCGGGAATAACGTCCAGACTAACAACAGGACGGGCCCACAAGAATCTCTGTCTGTCTGTCTCTGTCTCTGTTCTCTCTCTCTCTCTCTCTCTCTCTCTCTCTCTCTCTCTCTCTCTCTCTCTCTCTCTCTCTCTCTCTCTCTCTCTCTCTCTCTCTCTCTCAGGAAAGAGTGGCATGGGAGTGATATCACTGCAGTGAAGACAATATAAAGCTTTATTAGATTTTAGTCATTGTACTGTTTAAACCTACTTACTTATCACCAGTTGTCTTGGTCCAGTAAAAACAAGGAAGTAACAGCTTCTGCATCGACGTCCGACATCTCAATGAAATTACCGTCTTCCTGGTGCTGGTGTGATCTTCTAATAGCTAAGTGGAGGCAAATTCTTTTCAAAAACCGATTTAACCAAAACTATTAGCAAACGCCTGTGAGGTCGGAAATAAAAACCAACAAAAAAAGCATACAAACAAAAAACAAAACAAAACAAAACAAACAAAAACCAAAAAACGCAGACTGCATTCGAAACGCTTTTGTTTGTTTGTTTCTTTTGTTTCGTTCTTTCAATGGACGAGCATGTCGTTTGGTTTACAATCCCAGCAACGTTTGCAAAGATTATGAGAAGGCTTTTAAAAAAAATGTTCCACGCTGAACATGTTTATGACCTGTTATTGGCAAGCGTTAGATGGCCTCTGGGCTTGGACGTTTTAAAACGAATGTTCAGTACTTTCAAGGACACTGGTCAAACAGGCTCTTGAAGATGTTTGTAGGCTTAGAGGTTCTTGAATTCCCAGGTCACCTGATTTCTAAGGTTGTTTTTATACAAACCCAGACC
This sequence comes from Conus betulinus, assembly GCA_016801955.1. Lineage (NCBI taxonomy): Eukaryota > Metazoa > Mollusca > Gastropoda > Neogastropoda > Conidae > Conus > Conus betulinus. Next base: position 264,860 of record JADBJO010002070.1, read on the forward strand.
AAAAAAACCACACACACACACACAAAAAAACAAAAGATCACCGTTGAGATGGTCAAGTCATTTTGGGGAATGGTATACAACACTGCACTTCCTTGATGGCTCACATAAAAAAAAAAATCCGACTAAAAGCACAAGCCAAAAGGCAAGAGTATGGAAGACTGAATGTGAGAGCGCTTTTGGCACGATCCAACAACTGACACCATGCTGTCCTATTCAGCATCTGCCTGATTTACCTTTACCATCAACTTTTGTGGACAGGACTGATGCCAGTAATAGTGGTGTAGGTGCTGTCCTGCTACAGGAGCTGGAATTATCCTTTGCCTTGTGACCTTCATACAGAAAATGACGTTGAGTTAAGAAAAGAAGTACAGTATGGTTGAGAGGGAATGTCTCGCTATTGCGTGGGTGCCTGTATCTGGTCAGGTAAACAGACTGGGGCTGGGCGTGCTGGCCCATTCACCGAATGAGCAAAAATTGCCTTCTGTGTGTGTGTGTGTGTGTGTGTGTGTGTGTGTGTGTGTGTGTGTGTGTGTGTGTGTGTGTGTGTGTGTGTGTGTGTGTGTGTGTGTGTTGTGTGTGTGTGTGTGTGTGTGTGTGTGTGTGTGTGTGTGTGTGTGTGTGTGTGAGTGTGTGTGTGTGTGTGTGTGTGTGTGTGTGTGTGTGTGTGTGTGTGTGTGTGTGTGTGTGTGTGTTTCATTAACACTGTAACTGTTAACTGTTGTATTGCTTCAGTGATAAACCTGACGTGTCTTGCAGATGGAGTGGAAGGGGGGAAGGGCGCACTTTAAGCATCGGACCCCCCCCCCCCCCCCTTTTTTTTTTTTTTTTTTTTCTTGTTCTGAGCACAGCACCACTCTAACTTCGTAGGACGCTTTAAATGCGCGTGAGGCATATCTCAGGTTTTCGTGCGATTCTTTTCAAAGAACACTCACTTAGGCAGGCTCTTGCTGTCAGCGCTGGCATCTTAGACTCTACACAGAATTGGGTAAACCATTGCAGGAAGGGGACCAAGATCTCCTTGGCTGTCATCAGCCATTAGACAAGGCAAAGGAGGGCACTACAATGGAGAAGATGGACAGATCTACCAGCTACTACACCCGATCCACGACCATCATTAAGGCCAAGCTGCAGAACAAGTGGAAGCAGCAGCATCCACGCCACAACAGAGCAGACCCGTACTACCTGCTGACTCGACGAGAGCAGGTAGTCATCTTCAGGTTCAGGACAGACCACAACCGCCTGAAACACCACCTATTCTCTAAAACCCCGCATCGGCAACACAGAGCAGTGCCCCTGCAGAACACAGGCAGCCAGACAACAGAAGATCTGCTGCAGTCCTGCCCGCTCCAACAAGCGCTTCGAGAGAAAACCTAGCCCGACCCAATACCAGTGGCCCGGAAGCTCTACGGAGGACTGGAGGACCTGCGACGTACTGCCACCTTTGTCGAGGAGACGGGGGGAATCCATCTAAAGACATGACGAACGAGACAACAACAACATCCATCAGACAGCACGTTAGGGTGCGTTGTTAATCAGTCGGCCTTTAGGTAGATGCTTTATTTTTGCAGTTTCGTTTCAACATCATTTTGTAGATGTCTTTTGTTCGGTTGTGCACTGGATGAGACATTTAGCTGCAGTGAGAGTGTGCAAATATTGGAGAGTGTTGAGTACATGCTAACACAATTGTGAGCTGCAACTTTATGTTTAGCGTTCTTTGTTGTGTGATTAGCTCCCTTAAACTAACTTCATTGATTTACTGTCCTCGGTCCCACGAGTATTTTTGCATGCTTGCATCCACTTACACAGACGACACTATGACAAACAACAATGGATTACTCGAGAGAAAGTCACTGAGAAATACACATTAGGCACATTACAGGCACACGTAATGCAGAAAACACAATGATCAGAGGAGATAACTTTGCTACATCAAATCACTTTCAAATTTATTGAATCAGTTTGATGAATAAAAGCAAGTACATACAAAAAGGGTTAACCCCAGCAATTATGAAGAGTATTGAATACACTCAAGTTAGTACACTAATTCATTCCAATGGAAAACAAGATAAGACAGAAAGTGGAATATGTAACTCCATCTGTCTGCCCCATCCCATCACAAAAGATGCGGAACTTTTCAATTGATGAGCGTACAACAAATACAGGACTAAAAGTCTACACTTATGTATTACGAGAGCACTTGAACGAGAACCCCCTGTAACCCTTATGTAAGCCCATGGCTTGATTCAAAGATGTAAAACGATACGAAGATCCCAGCTGGTCTCTTTCCAGTCAATCTTATAGATCTCGACAAACAGCAAAGCAGTTTAGTTGTGGCACTAATGGCCAGTTCAACAGCAGACGGTTTACCAGCTTTTCGTCTGATGACCGTGACATCCACGGTTTCTTGACAGTATGCCGGGTTCAATACTGGGGATTCCACTGAGTCAGGAGTTAAGGTCGCACACTCACCACTCTCAGCAAGAGCCAAGAGTACACAATACATAAACGACACTTTATTCTCTCATGCACACATACACACACACGCGCTACTGTTGGGGCTCGGGGCCTATCAGAAGAGAGAAAATAGGCAGAAGGCAGAATGGCTAAAAAGAGGGGTATAGAAAAAGCACCCTTATGGAAAACTAACCCTCCTACTGGGGCAAAAAAAGTCGGTAATAAACATGCAGTGCCCCAGGGATACCCGCTAGTCCAAAATGCCTATCTCGCTATTACTAATGCGCCCCCCCCAAAAAAAAAAAAAAAATAAAAAAAATAAATAAATAAATAAAAATAAATAAATAAAAAATAAAATAAAATAATAAAATAAATAAATAAACAAATAAAAAAAACGAAATAAAAAAGAAGAAAAAAGAAATAAACTCAGAAACAGGTCTAACACACAAACAGTGCTTATGTCTTAACATAAACAACTTTAAAAAAAAAAAGAAACAAACAAACAAAACACCAGACAGTTTGCTGCCTCTGACAGGTGCGCCTAAACGGGGCGGAACCACCCCCCCCCCCCACCCCCCCCACCACACCGCCTCACTCCAGTCACGCTGTCTTTCACATCCACTTAACCCGTGTCCGCACAGCTACGAGTGTTCTGCTGTACCGAAGAAACACCGTAGCAAGTAGACCCTCCCTCCGAGTTCGATGATCCGTGCGGACTGGTGGACTGCTCCCTCGTCAGCGTGTACAGCGGCGAAACTGCTGTCCCACTGATCGGGAAGGCCAACTGAAGATCCTAGAGGCACGGACAGCCACAACAACCCTGCACGGGGATCAACAGCGTGTTCTCACCTATCTGTTCATGGTCAGTGGGAATCATGGTGAAGCAAAAGTGGGGAGGCGTCGCTACCCGTCGTCAGTTCATGAATAGGAGTAGGGTGTAAGTCGTAAGTTCCGCATGATGTCTGTTTCAACTCTACAATGTCCCACTGGGTCAAAAGGAAAATAAATCGCATTACAACGCCTTGCATTCCTGACAATGCAGGACAATTAGAGTACGGAATAACGTAAGAACAAGTACCACAAATACAGGACGAGTGTTACGGAGGGTGTGCGGTGCGTGTTTTGCTGTCTGACTCTCACCTGAAGAAGTCTGGATGCGTGTACTACCTTTCCCTACACACATCAACGCCACACAATTATAGATAGCCAGACAACAAGTTTTTTTTCTATTAGCGCCTGAATCATCAAATAATAACAAATTCAAATTACATAGCAAGCATAAACAGGCACATCATAAAGTTCTCGCCACCACCAAAAGGCGTACATAGACATTAGATAATATATTGTCACATCAAATCAAGCTGGCACCTACAGCAGTGTAACCAAAAACTGTCTATGCACTTGACCGCATCTGGCCCTAGAGACACACAGTCCTCACACAGTTCAGAAACTACTCACAGGAGCAGTTCGTGGAGTCCTTCCAGGACTCTCACACAACAGAAGAACACACGTGGACTCGACGGAAAACAAAGTCGCTCACGGAAGTAGTTCGTGGAGTCCTTCCAGGGACTCCCATACAACAGATGAAACACAAGTCGTCGTCCCGACGAACTCTGCAGCCTTTTCAGAGTCCAGCTCGTTGCTGACCACACGGACAGCCTAACAACACCCCCACGGCGCGGATACAGCAGCTAGGCTCGTGCTGCATCCCACATCCGATTGGCAGTGCACACACTATGTCTACTGACCCTCGGTCAGGTCTCTCCACACCCCCACGGGGCAGAGACAGTGGCTGGACATGGGCTGCACCCCACACCGGATGGGCAGTCACTTCCAGGTCGGACACGGGGCTTCACCGACACCTTGGGAACTGACTGCCAGCGAGGACCTGATTTCAGTCTCCCTTCGGCTCTCTGAAAGTGTTGCTTGGCCGGTAGGTCTTCGGAGACTGAAGAAAAACCCTTGCTCACCTGACTTACACAAAACGCAGGTGAGTAACTGTCAGGTAAACAGGCCAACCTGTTTTCACAGGTTTATCTGTTCCGGTCAAACGTGTCCCCAAAATTTGGGACCGGACGAAATACAGTCCATCACACCAAGACAAAACAACACAAGACGAGACCAGGCAAGGAGCGAGCGCAATGAACGGGGGGTGCTGAGGAGTGTCACCACCCACGTGTCATAATTCCACACTGGCCGCGTGCCAGCATCATACCCACTGGTTTCTCTCAATATTTCTTCTGACTTAAGGGAACTCACTCGTCGGCAGTTGAAATTATAATGGCTTAAATCATCCACAATGTTACGAACAACATCGAGCGAACATTGATATCGGAACCAAATGGTTCGACGAACTAGCAAGTTTCTGCACACGTAATTCATTCAATTACTAATCATTCCATGAACTATTCACGCGGTTATCAAACCAATATAGGACCACTAGGTCTCTTCAAAGCAAACACTTTCCCGAGTGGGAAATACAAGGAATAAAGAAAAGAGTTCCGAAACGACCTCCTCCTGTTTTTTTTTTTTGTCAAGAAAAACGGCACTTTTCTCACTACTAAATTGGCACCTTTGCGCAGGTTGAAAAAAACAAAACAACAAACAAACAAAACCTCAAAAGGAAATGACCGAGTAACAACTAGTTCCAAACATAAAGAAAACAAGACCTCTTACCTGCTACTATCAAAATGGATGGGAATTCCGACTCGTATTGGTCTTCACTATCTATCCATAAATACAAGCTCTTCAAGTACTTACCAACAGGATGGTGGACGGGGAGAATAAAAAAAAGAAGAAGAGTAACGATAGAACTCCCACGTCAATGAGAACGGGACGACCCGGACCTCTGTAGACTGGAACCCCAGGAGAAGATAAAGGAAGGACCGCTGCCCCACGCCGGCGAAGACGGGACAATCCGGACCGCCACATGAAAATAAAGGAAACAGGACCGTCGCCCCCACGCCGGTGAAGACGGGACAACCCGGACCTCCGTAGACTGGAACTCAAAAAGAAATACAGGACCGTTACCACACGTCAACGAAGACGGGACAACCCGGTGTAACAGCCCGTTCTTACCCCCCTCTGGAACTTACCCCGGGGTAAGTCCGCGCTAGCCTGCTTTTACCCTCGGGGGTCATTCTAGGACTAGGTAGAACTTACCCCCCTTAGTTGGAACTTACCCCCGAGGGGATAGGTTTGGGCTAGCCTGGATTTAACCCCCCCCCCCCCCCCCCCCCCCCCCCCACCAAGGGTCAGTCTTGGACTGGAATCTTCCGCCACCCCCCCACCCCACCCCACCCTTCAAACAAGAGAGGGTTATTCAGGGTTTTCCTCTGCCTTTTCCCAACACGCACACCCGCTTTTGAAAAAAAAATGTGTTAGCCTGCTTATTCAACCCCCCCCCCCCCCCCACACACACACACACACACACACCTCCTATTTCCTATACACAGTCAGTTGGGTTTAGACAAAGTGTAGTTCTAGAGTCTTCTCAGTAGATGGACCACCTACTTCCCCAACCTCACCCCCCCCCCCCCCCACCCGGTGTAACAGCCCGTTCTTACCCCCATCTGGAACTTACCCCGGGGTAAGTCTGGGCTAGCCTGTTTTTTATCCCCAGGGGTCATTCTAGGACTAGCTGGAACTTACCCCCTTAGTTGGAACTTACCCCCACGGAGGTAAAGGTGGGCTAGCCTGGATTTATCCCCCCCCCCCCCCCCCCCCGGGTCAGTGTAGGACTATTTGGAATCTTCTTCCACGCCACCCCACCCTTCAAACAAGAGAGGGTTGTTCAGGGTTTTCCTCCGCCTTTTCCCAACACGCACACCTGCCTTTAAAAATTGTGTTAGCCTGCATATTTACCCCCTGTATACAGTCAGTGGGTTTTGACAAAGTGTAGTTCTAGACTCTTCTCAATAGATGGACCTACTTCCCCAGCTCCCCCCCCCCTCAACACACACACACACACACACACACACACACACACACACACACACACACACACACACCTGGTTCACTAACAGATACGTATTAACATTACTCGCGCTAGCTTTACATGTGTGGGTCAATATTCGGGTGTGTGAGTATGCCCGTGCATGCGTGGGAAAGAAAGACGGCTTCATGCCAATGTGACCAAGTGCCAATGTGACCAAGCGTAGTTATGACAAAATGTCGTTGTGACCACGTGTCGTTGTGACCAAGTATTGTTGTTGCTTCATCCCGGTTTGCCTCTTTTAACTATTTTACAGCTATTTAGAGTCTGTTGAGTCAGTGCCACTGACCACTGGTCATTATGACGTCAATCGGAGATTGTAACTATTTAACAGCTAATTAGTGTTTCCCGAGTGCTTGTGTACCTTGTACAATGTAGATCATTTGTGGTCATTGCCACTTACTGCCGGTCATTATGACGTAACTTTGAGATTCTAACTATTTCACAGCTAAATATAGTCTCCTGAGTATCTGTGTACCTTGTACAATGCAGACGACTGGTGGTCAGTGCCACTGACCACTGGTCACTATGACGTAAATCAGATATTTCGACTATTTTACAGTTAATCAGTGTCTCATGAGTGTTTGTATACCTTGTGCAATGCAGACAGCCAGTGGTCAGTGTTACTGGTCACTTTAATGTATATCAAAGATTTTAACTATTTTTACAGCTAATTAGTCGGGAAGGAGGGGGGGGGGGGGGGGGGTAACTTCCAGCTAGTCCTGGAATGACCCCAAGGGTAGAAGCAGGCTAGCTTAGACTTACCCGGGGTAAGTTCCAGAGGGATGGGTAAGAATGGGCTGTTACACCGGACCTCTGTAGACTAGGCCCCAGCGAATGGCCTATGAGCAGAAATGCACGGTGACGGTTTCCAATGGCAGATACGGTGCTCTCCGCTCAATGAACGACTCATAAGTGAAAAGCAAATCAGCTACAAGCACCCTCTGCTAGCACTAGAACGGTAAACAGTTGTCGCGAACACTGTCGTTAACGATTGGATAAATACATGATTCATAGATTCCTCGTACTGCGATGAGCGACACGGCACACTGAGGAGAGGTTGGGGGGGGGGGGGGGGGGGGATGGAAGGGGAAGGTAGGAATTGCACGGTCAGCTACTCCACCTCTCCCCTGGCTAAACCACCCAGAGAGGGAGAATGGAGGGGGCCGTTCGTGACACAGTACATAGTTCATTTTATCGGTGAATAGCCGCGGTTTGTTGAACTTTCACGGTCATTGGATTCACAGTCCTTCTGTCTAACTATATCTGGATCAAAAGTCCCTCCCAAAGACAGTAGGTTGATGAGCAGAGAGCACCTCTCTCTCTCTCTCTCTCTCTCTCTCTCTCCCTCTCTCTCTCTCTCTCTCTCTCTCTTCAAAAAAGTGTTTGATCTTGTTGATCATTCCATTCTTTTAAAGAAAACTATCTTTCAGTTGAACCATTCCTCGACAGCATCATTCTTCCAACCATACTTGATCGATAGGACTTGGTATGTGGCGTTTAATGCCCAAACCTCCGTTTCAGACTTTGGCAGTCATGGAGTCCCACAAGGCTCAGTACTAGGCACCCTTCTATCCTGTATCTTCATCAATGATTTACCATTGTCCATACCAGATGAAAAAGTCACGACAGATCTATTTGCTGATGACTCCTTACTCCAAACAAGTGGATCTACAGACAATAGACACATCTCTCCAGGAAAGTCTAAACGACGTGTCAAACTGGTGTCATTCAAAACTAATGGTCATACACCCAGCCAAAACCAAATCTATGATTATAGCTACCCGCCAAAAGCACCAATTGACTCCTCCTTGCCTAAAACTTCAGTCGAATGGCACTTCTATCGAGCAGGTAGTTGAGCATCGTGTTTCAGGGCTAACGATAGATAAGGAATCGAAATGGCAATCTGATCTCAATAATGTATGCAAGGTAGTCTCTAAAAAACTTTTCCTGTTTTCTCAATTAAAGTGCTACGTCGACAGTACTGTGCTTAGATTTTCTTCAGTGCACACATAATGCCACGTATGAATTACGCTTCAATAGTGTGGGGAGGGATTAGTGATGTCCTCAAAAAACAAGACTGAAATCTTTCGGTAAAACGCACAGCAGAGCTACTCCACCATGAAACACTAAAAGCGTTGAACATACCTCCTCTGAGTAAGCCAATGGAATTCAACAAGGCATCATTTGTGTTTACAATCTCGACAGAAATTACGCCTTTTTTTCTTTTTACTACAAAATTGAACAGGTCTTTTAACTCGAGGAAATTCCTCCTCCAGGTCGGGGGGGGGGGGGGGGGGGGGGGGGGGGGGGGGTCGGTGCTGTCGGTTGCCTTTCCACACGTGTTCGCTGTCTGCCATCACGCGCGGTCAGCGTTTTTCATGTGTTTTTTTTGATTTCTGCTCCCTGATAGGAACTTCCATTTGTGTCTGCAATTGTTAACCATTTCTATCCTAGTGTTTAGGGTTGCTAATTTTGGTTTGCATAGGATCATATATTTTTTCTGTTAGGCATAAATTACATCTTTTTGAAATGTTATTGTATGATGCAGCTCTTTTTAAGATTTTCCAGGATATGTTGTAGTCTATTTTTTTATCTTTGAGTTTCCAAATATATTTACTCAATTCTGTTTGATTTTTGTATCTTTCTTTGTTAAATGACTGTTTATGATTTGCATATCTAGTTTTAAACTGGTTTTCAGTGATACCTATATATGTTTCTTCAGTGTTCTCTGATTTTACAGTGGCTTGGTATACAATATTGCTGTGGAGGCATTTATTGTTTAGAGGGCACTGTTGTTTCTTGGTACAGTTGCAAGAGATTTCCTTTCTTCACCCTCGTTTGTCTCTGCACTGCTTTTCGTTTTGTTGGTTGAATCAATGATGTTTTTGAGATTCGGCATACATGAGTATGATAATTTGATGTTGTGCCTGTTAAATATCTTAAACAGCTTGTGCTCTTTTGGGAAAGAAGATGTCAGAATTTTAAAGAATTCTTTCCCAACGTTTGTTTTAACTCTTCCATCGTATGGGGGGGTTGTACCATATGATTTTCCTTTTCCTGTTCTTCTTGTGTCTGCTCATATCATTTCCTGGATCATAGTGTAATTTGTAGTTGTAGCCACTTTGGTGTAACGCTTCTTGGTATTCAGCTGCAGTGTTTGTTAAATACTGTTTCATTACATGACAGATTAGATAATCTCTTGTTTATGCCTCTAGGTATCGTTTTGAGTATGGAAGGTGGGTGATTACTTTTGATATTTACATAGACAGGTGTGTCATTTGGTTTTTTGTATGGTTTAAATGTATGTTTGGTTGAGGTCTAACGTGATGTCTAAATAATTCACTATCTTTTTGTTAGCTTCGTATTGTATACCAAGCCACTGT
>JADBJO010002070.1:279693-299693 GCA_016801955.1 Conus betulinus
CGAAAAAGCTCTTCACTACATTGATCACACCATCTTCCCAAGTCTTAGGAAACACTTTAGACATATGCGTGAAAGACAGGATCAACATAGAGCGCGGAGCGTGAAAAAAAGCATGAACTAACGCAGCTTTGGTTAGATAATCAGAAACGTGCCATTGAGATCATCAGAAGAACGACAGCAGATCAGAAGCACGACCCCACTTGTCCCATTGAAGTGAACGTGTGTTGACGGCGTTTTTCCAGCAGAAGAGTGAAAAGGTATTGGAATATCCGCTCCCCCCTCCGCCCTGGCCTGTCAACATCGCTCCTCTTCCTCCTGAAGAAGAGCTGCAGTTGGACCCGTTCACCGAGGACGAAGTGATATCTGTGGTGAAATCGCTGAAGAATAAACACAGCGCCTGGATATGATGAGTTGAATATTCTTTTCTGAAAAAACATCTGCAACGTCTGTCATTACCTTTGACGGCAATATTTCAACATTTGCTGGAGAAACAAAAGAATTCCCACTGATTGGAAACATGCCACGATCACTTTACTTCCCAAAAAAGAAGGGAATGTGATGCAGCCTGGTGATTGGAGACCTATTTCCTTGTTGACGTCTTTGTACAAGATCTACATGAAGTTAGTGCAAAGGAGGCTTTTACATGGATTGTTTCGACCGGAAGGCTGTCATCAAAACAGAAGGGGTCTGTCCCAAGAAACGGCCTTCAAGAACACGTATTCTGCTTGAAAGCCGCATTGAGAACTTCAAGCATGTATCAAGTCAGTTCTCTACACTACTTTCGTTGACATCAAGGACGCCTATGGGAGCATTGATCACAGAGTGATGTTGGATGCGATGCAGAGCGCCGGCTACCCCCAGCACATCATCGACGTGACGGCGGATATCTACACCAACTCTACATTCCAGGTGCAGACGGGAGACACGTCCACGCCCAGGATTACCAGGCATCGTGGCATTGTGCAAGGCTGCCCATGGTCAGCTGTTGTCTTCATTCAGGCGTTGGACCCGTGGATTCGGTGGATGGAGCAGCCGTTCACACCAGCTTCAATGCCTTCTCCATGTCAGGCATACATGGATGATGTATGTGCCAGTGCTCGCTGTGAGGAGAGCTTACAAGAAATGATAAATAAGACGGAAACCTTCCTGCATTACACCGGAATGGAAGTGAAACACAGAAAGTGTGCCACCGTTCATGCACAACGCACAGGAAACAACTGGGCTTCTACAGATGTGACTGAGAACGTCCACGTGACGCTACAAGGGGAAGATATACCGATGTATGGAAAAGATGAGCCGTACCAGTATCTTGGATTTCAAACAAATCTGGCTGGAACTTCTGAGAAAGAGCAACTAGCACAGGCGAGCGAGGAATTCGAAAGAACGCTAGAAAAAATTTCGCTTTCACCTTTACCATTGTGCAAGAAAATTGATGCTGTAAACGTCATGGCTTCTTCAAAATTGAGCTTTTATTACAGCAATTCAAAATTCACAGAAAAACTTCTGAAGACTCTGGAAGATAAGATAGTTGATTTTGTTCGCATTCATCTCAAGCTAAATTCTTCTACCAATCGAGCGCACATGTTCCTTCCCCGAAAACAAGGCGGCCTTGGTCTGTTGAAACCAAGTACCATGTACTACGCCAAAACGCATCTCATTCCTGATCTCTGTTCTCAACAGTGATGACCAACATGTCAGAATGGTAGCGCGCAACAGTTTTCCATCTCCACATGGAAAAGAGAAGAGTGCCTCACGCAGATCCAGACGACAGCAATTTTGGAGGATATGCCACAGACTCCGAAGGGAAGTTAAGGAAAGGCAGTAAGGTCAACTGGTCACGGTCTTCCTTCGTTGAGCTCCATGAGCTGTGTGTGCGACTGGATCTAAGGCTGGAATTCGATGAAATCAGCGACAGTTTCGGAGTAGTACTCCCAGCTTCTGAGGATGGAGTAGTTCAAATGCGCTACAGTAATTCTAAACAATTGTACAGCGCAATCAAAAGAATGCAAATGGACAAGGATACGCACCATTTTCAGCAGCTGCAACAACAAGGGAGAATCATCCGGGTTGCAATTCCGGATGCGGAAATGACCCACTCCATAGGACACCTCACCAACACCAATGTCAATGACCAAATAACCAGGTTCATCATCAGCAAGGGACGTCTACAGCTGCTGGAGACCAATGCAGTGAACAACATCTACTATCCTGATACTTACCGAGAGAGAGTGTGCTTTGTGCGGGTTTCGTTCTGACACAAATTCCCATGCCTTGAATGGATGTCGTCAACTGAGGGGCCTCTACACACAAAGACACGACAGATGCGTTGAGATCATCAGAAAGGAGCTACAGAAATGCATTGCGACGGATTTTGTGGATGTTTTTTCAAAATAGGCCTGTCTCTATAAACGGTGTTGAAGATCTGCCAAGGCTGAAACCTGATCTATGCTTCATCGACCATCGAAACTCGGTGGCATTCGTCATCGAGGTTTCAAACCCATTTGACGCATTCATACAAACATGCTATGAGGGCAATTTCAAAAGTACATGCCTCTTTGCTATGCTCTTAGTGATGCCGGATTTAGCACGAAAGTGGTTGTTCTTGTAATAGGTTCACTAGGCATAGTTCATAAAAGAGTGGTTTCAGGACTTTCAATGTTAGGACTGCCCATAACAAAATGTAAACAACTCGCAAAATACTGAGCATGTCTGTCATGATTGGTCTAGGCGTGTTTGGTCAAGGCGGAATCACCTCATGAACCAGCATTGAAACTGAAGATGATGTTGACTTTCAAACTGTGCTTTAAATAGTATCAGCTGACTAAAGCACTGACAGACAAAGAACTGGAGCCAGCCGGAGAGAGAAAGGACGTGGGGGACAGAGAGAGAAAGAGGAGGGGGGGGGGGGGGGGGGGGGGGGGGGGGGGGGAGAGGGGAGAGAGAGAGAGAGAGAGAGAGAGAGAGAGAGAGAGAGAGAGAGAGAGAATGTGAAAGATAACGTTTATTGATGCGCCTGCAATCTGGACTACTGTGCATTGTTGTTGATTTGACAATGTCTATGTATACATACATACATACATACATACATATATATATATATATATATATATATATATATATATATATATATATATATATATATATATATATATATGTGTGTGTGTGTGTGTGTGTGTGTGTGTGTGTGTGTGTGTGTGTGTGTGTGTGTGTGGATAGATGGACAGATGGATAGCTAGCTAGCTAGCTAGATAGGTAGAATGATCACGCAGCTTAGGCGAGAATCTCAGAGACACAGCCACAAAGTGTATGAAGCTCAATCCTGTGTTTCCAGTCTTCCCATCTGAGCCCAGAACTCATAAAACTCTTACTGGGAGCTGTCTGGGCCCTAAACATCACACACAAAAAATGCCTCTGATGGAAATGGAAAAACCCACACCCTCCAGGCCCACAGTTCCGCGCCACTGACCAGAATCTATTTGAAGGACGTGCTGCTTTGCTAATCTGTGACCTCAACGCTAGACAGTTATAGATGTTTGTTATGGAAAGACATGCTGCTTTGCTAACTTGTGTCCTGAAAGCAAGACAGTTGAATGACACAAATTAGCGAAGCAGCATGTCTTTCCATAGCAACCATTTATAACTGTCTAGCATTCAGGTCACAGATTAGTAAAAGCAGCACGTCCTTCAAAAAAAAATTATTATAATAGATTCTGGTCAGTGGCGCAGTAATCGTGGAACTGTGGGCCTGGAGTTGAGTGACAGTTATTCTTTTTATCTTACATTTCGCCGTGAAAGCAAGCCTAGTAGGCATGCTATCATACAGACTAATGATCGATTTTTTTTTTCTTTTTTAAAAGAATCAAAGCGCTAGAATCGTGTGGACATTTTTTTTTGCGCTAATACATACGTGCGCGCGCGCGCACACACACACACACTCACACATACGCGCGCGCACGCACACATACACAAATACGCGCGCGCACGCTCACACACCACGCACACACACACACACACACACACACACACACACACACACACACACACGCATGCACGCACGCACGCACGCACGCACACACACACACACACACACACACACACACACACACACACACACACACACACAATATGTAAAAGAACCGTAAGAATTCAAAGTTATAACGAACTTACTTTCACGGTGAAAAAAAAGTAGTGAGCACCGCTTAGTGGTCGTTATATTCATATTGCTTCTCTCTCTCTCTCTCTCTCTCTCTCTCTCTCTCTCTCTCTCTCTCTCTCTCTCTCTCTCTCTGTGTCATAAGCTGAATGTCTAAGCAATGAATTAATGTCATCATCACTCTCTCTGTCTGTTATCCATAAGTTTCCAGTCAATCAATACTTTCTGGTCGTATGTTCGTTTTCCTCAAAAACTCATAAATCATACAGCCATAAATCAAATAGACTGTGCGCATGCACACACACACACACACACACACACACACACACACACACACACACACACACACACACACACACATACACGCACATCCATACACACACACACACGCACGCACGCACACACGCACGCACGCACACAACACACACAGAGCCATGCAACTTCTCTGCCAGTCTGTCTGTCTGTCTGTCTGTCAGTCATCCATCTGTATCTACCTATCTCGCCATACATCTATCATCTGACTATGAGTGTAGGAGAGAGAGAGAGAGAGAGAGAGAGAGAGAGAGAGAGAGAGAGAGAGAGAGAGAGAGAGAGAGAGAGAGCTTTGCTGAACATTGGCCATCGGTCATACTACCAAATGGAAGGGAAGGAAAGGGTGGCGGGAACGGGGTTAGGGGTGGGGTGGAGTGATTGCTTATAAATGCGCACATGCATTAACTTGGGAATTCATATTCAAAAACAGAGAGAACTATACACAAAAACCGCATTGAGCTGAAATCCTGAGACGAAATTAATTGTGATTTATCTCCTATTTCCCATGCACTATTGTTAACCCTAGGTGCGAACAGCCAGATGGAGTCTTCTCTCAACTGCATGACATACATGTTTTCAAAGTTGCATGGTTTTGATTTTTGCTCGAAGATGAATGGACAACATCAAGTGAAGAATTGAAGGACGTGTCGCCCGAATACATGGTAAAGTATTACTTCAATAAGTGGTCGTCGAGTTTTAGTGTCTTTGCACAATGAGGACATTTCGTATCTTTGGAATTAATACTGTGTGCATGAATATCATTATTCAAAGGTAAACACATCAAACCTAGCATGTGCCAACGATGCTGAAAAACAGTATACATCTATGTCACTAATGTACAGTTCTAGTTTAAAGATTTTAGTGTAAGGGTTTGTTTAACGTCCTATCGGCAGAGGCCCGTAAGGTCAAGGTGTCCCAAACCACAGTCTGTGTAACTGGTGCAGAAGACAGCAGACTGACGGCGTGGCAGGATGTCTGGCCGGCTGCAAAAAAAAAAAAAGAAAAAAAAAAAAAAAAAAAAAACCCCTAGGTATTAGTTCTAGACGAAAGCTTTCCATTAATGCTGCAGTTGTCATGTTGTATGTGTGCTGAAGTGTGATTCCTCCACCCCCCCCCCCATCCCTCTCTCTCTTTTCCATCCTTAACTGGTGTCCAGCGTTCGGTCCTTTCTTTCCGTGTAGTGTTTACGCAGTAATGTTGGTTCACCGACCCTGAATGTCCGTGGTCCTCACCTATACCCCCCCCCCCCAAAAAAAAAAAAAAAAAAAAAAAAAAAAAAAAAAAAAGAAAGAAAGAAAGAAAGAAACAAAATCCTGTCTTCAGGGGCTGCCGTGCGGCCGTCTCGAGTTCGGGTAGCAGTGACCCTGTGGTTCGCGAGGTCGCCTCAAGGAGGGAGCGAGTCAGGCGTCGCTGGATCGCTGCTCGATGATTCCCTTCTTGCCCTTTTCTCCCACTGACTACAGGCGGACAGGCACTTTTTATAGCCCCCCCTCGCAAGAGCCTAGAGGTGCCCGCGATGTCCAGAGGCTAGACCAGCCGTTACTCAAAAGGGTTAGATGGAGATCTGCGCCACCCGACGTCAGTCCCTCACCTCCACACCCTTTCTGAAGAGGTCCTCCACCTGTTTCTTGGCGCCTGCTACTACGCCACCTCACAGACAGCAGTGTGTGTTTAGATGGTTTATAGCATGCCTAGCTTTGACAGTCATTAAGGGCTTCTGTCCATTCTTGGATAAACATGTCGACTAATCTTTGCCTGAAAACGGGCAAGAATTCATGATCGTGACCAGCATGATATTGTAACTATGTTACGTTAAAGCCAGTCTCACAAAGAAGTCACCTCATATTTTTTTTTCATGCAGCATTTCTATCCCTTTTGATCAAGAATTAACGGTATTTCCTAGGCTTGCGGAGGCAAGCTGTGCCGGTCATTCTAATCAGCTTAAAACTAGTATTTATTCCGCTCACATAGGAATTGATATGCAATGGATATCTTGCAAGATCTTCATATTTCATTCTGTTTGGTGTTTTAAGAGAAAACCCGAAAAAAAAACGTTTGCATGCTGTTGAATGAACCTTTCATCTACACCTTCAGAACGGACCAGCCCAACCCCACCCTCTATCTCTCTCTGACCCACACATACACAGACACAAACACACGTGCGCGCGCACACTCACGCAAACACGCACACTCATATTGACCGATTGAAATCTGTTCATTGGTAGATTAACCTTTGGTTGTCTCCGTATTTAAGAAAAAAAAAAATAAAGCAATACCAGCAACGTTTATCAAATGGACTTTTTTTTTCTAAAATAGAATTGGAAAGTCGAAGACATATTATTAACAAACAGCTATTAAAGAATTCCACAGGGAAAAGGGCTCTTTCATGCCCTACACTCTCTCTCTCTCTCTCTCTCTCTCTCTCTCTCCTCTCTCTCTCTCTCTCTCTCTCTCTCTCTCTCTCAGGGAGGTTACTTCTGACTGGCGATGTGTTGACCTTGACTGACAGGCGCTGCGGCACTGAAGTGAAGTTTCACTGACCTGAGCCTCTACATGAAGCCGGGAAGTACCAGGTCGTCACCATGCCAAGGGCTTCTGTAAGACTTCCATCAGTCCGAGGAAGATCTGTGCTAGTCTTCCTGTGTGTCATGGCTCGACGAGGGCTTAAGAAGAAAGCCATGTTCTTTCCGACATTGAAGCTGTGCTAACGGGTACACGGTGTTATGGTTGGCTTGCTCCTGGCCTATTTGTACTCTGGCATTTTTTTCTGCATCGCTGTGGAGACGTGGAGCTGAACCCTGAGCCTAGGCCTGGCGGAAAGGCAACATTCTTCGGCGGACCCGCCTGAAAAGTGCCAGTGACAGTTCTACTGGAACCTCGTCCCCTTCAGAGACAGCCGATGACCCGACGTTGAAAGACATTATGTCAACTCCTCACATTAAATTCGATGGAGTGAGAGAAGATATCCGACTGCGTGCTGGACAACGCAACGAGTTGACAGAACTAAAGGAGGAAGAGACGAATTGAATTCGTGAAAGACAACCCCAAAAGAAGAAACGAAAGACTATGTGATTAGATAGAGAACTTGGCAGGAAAACGAAGAACGACGAGCGAGAGGGACGGTCCAAACAAACAAACAATGTAATCTTTTATGAAAGTCTCCAACATGAACACGAAACTCTCATTCTCATCTGCAGTCTTCGATTTTTTTTTATATTGTGACAAGCTGACGATATTGCTTTGTCATATGAAACTCCGGTTAGACTCCAAATCCAACTAAACAACCTTGATAACATAGCTGCAAGGCTTCAACATAAGATCAATATAGAAGAGAGTGTTAGTAGTAGTAGTAGTAGTAGTAGTAGTAGTAGTAGTTGTAGTAGTAGTTGTTGTAGTAGTAGTAGTAGTGGTAGTAGTAGTAGTAGTAGTAGTAGTAGTAGTAGTAGTAGTAGTAGGGGGAGGAGGAGGAGGAGGAGGAGGAGGAGGAGGAGTAGTGTATGCGTGTGTTTGAAAAGGAGGAGGTTTAACTGCAAGGGAGAAATGGTTTTTAAATGGCGAGGCAATGGGTGTTACAAATTATGACAAATACCCTGGCATCCATTTAACACTCGTCTTGGTCGTTTACCTACAAGTCATGACCTCGCAAGCATGCAAAAACATGCGTTATCCTGTATATCAAGAAAACTATACATGCTTAAATATAATTCTTCAGTTGTTTTACTTAAAACTGTTTGATGCAAAAGTTCAACCAATATCTCAATACAGAGTAGGGTTAGAAGGTGTGGATAAGGTAGTTATTGGAATAGGGAAAAAAAATTCGCCTGGTTGCTTTAAAATGATGCCTGGGAGTTCAACCTAAAACGCCAAATAATAATCACATATAGAAATACACGTCGAGGTCACATTACATCAACTCACATTTGCGATGTATTCGCCACTGTTTGAAAATTCTGCATATGGATGCGAAAAGGTTGCCACGTAAGATATATGAAATGTTGCTTAGATTAGAACTGCGAGGTAAGAAATGTTGAATATCTGATATTTGTGATTTTGTTTCAAAAGGGATTTGGTTTGTCTGGATTAACGAAGATGGTGAATATATCTATCTATCTATCTATCTATCTATCTATCTATCTATCTATATATATATATATATATATATATATATATATATATATATATATATATATAATATATAAATTTCTTTTCCCCCCTTAAATTCTGATTAATAAGAGATCGCAAAAATAGAAGGAACATATCCAGAACAGTGACGGGTATGCTTATTGTAGAACATTTAAATCGTCCAGGCATTGTGCAGCGTATTTGTTTTCAAGACATTGAAAGAATTTAAAGAACTATGTGATAAGGATGAGCTTTAGAACAGCCAATGAATTTGCACAGAAGTGTCAATATGCAAATGTTGATGACAATGCAATAACGTGCTCATTCTGTGAGAATGCTTGTGAGGCCCAATCTCCGTTTTGACAATGGGATGCGTAATGACAACCAGGAAGATATTTATCGTAAGCATCGTTGGTTCTGGCCGTTTTATCTATTAATGACGGGAGCATAACAAGAATGTCTGATATTTCGAGTGAAAAGAAAACAATAATTTTGTCTTTTTGTTGTTTCGTTTATTCTTGCTCTTATGAACATGGATTCATACTTTTGGTATCAACTACTACCCACCTAACTAGTTAGTTCAGTACATTACAGGCAGAGATATCCATTCAAAATGATCATAACTGGGCTTACCAGGATACATTGAAAAAAAGATCTTATACGCTAATGGGGTAATGTTGAAAACTTTCCTTTAAAAAACTCTAGAAACAGTATTAAAGGCTGCCGATTATTCCATCTCCAAACACCTGCTGGTACAGCCAGATAAGCATGCTGATATATGATGGGAAGAACAATTACTGCCAGATAGCTGTAGATAACGGAAAGAATATGTTTCAGAAATAGAAAGCCAACGAACAGTATTGTAATGAGGAGACCACAGGCTACAAATGAAGTTTACGGGTAAAAAAAAATTTGCAAGCAAGAGTATAAAAACAACAACAAAAACCAGTAACTTAAAACTTCAAAACAGAAAAAAAAAATGCCAAGTAATGTGAATAATGACCATCTTCCAACAAAATTAGAAAATATTAATTACATTGTGGACGCATAGCATAAAAAATTTTACACAACAAATAGAATGTTCAGAGAGAATTCAATCGAACGAGAGATGTATACTACTGACAAAAAGTTAAGGGCCATTGCCAACGCTGTCTCCCAGGCCAAAACACTACAGCCAATGTTGAGAAGAACGACGCAAAATTTTCCACATTTATTCAAGAAACAAATCCATTGTACTATTGCACGAAATCAACAAATCAAACTCAGACAGCGGGCTGTAATGTCCAATCACCTTTCCTCAGGATCGTCGCATAAGCCACAAATGAAAACTGCACCATTCAGTACCGAGTGTAGCCACCGTTTGCCACCAGGCAAGCGGCACAACGTCGACGCATGGAGTCCACCAGGGTCCGAAGAGTGTCCCTCGGTATGGTCTGCCACTCCTGTTGCAGAAAGAGAGTGAGCTGGGCCACGTCAACAGGCGGGGGTGGTTTGGGGCTACCCGCCGTCGTCGAAGGACAGCCCAGAGGTGCTCAATTGGAGCCAGATCGGGTGAGCGAGATGGCCACTGCATCCGGATGATCCCTCTTGCTGCAGATGATCGTCCACGACACGGGCTCGGTGTGGACGGGCGTTGTCGTCTTGGAAAACAGCAGCGTTACCCATGGCCTGAAGGGCGGGCTGGATCATCAGGGGCCTCACAATCTCGTCACGGTACCGTACCCCTGTCAGCATGCCTTGAATGACGTACAGGGAGTTCTGTCTTGACGACTGTAGCCATCCCAGACCATCACAGAACTCCCTTCGTAACGATCCACCTCACGAACTGTGGCGTCAGCAAAACGTTCTCCTGGCCTTCGCCACAGTCGGGTCCTGCCGTCATTGAATGCCAAGGTGAAGCGGGACTCATCTGTGAACAGCACTCGAGACCATTGCTGCCTCGTCCAGCGAACGTGATGACGACACCAGTGTGCCCGTGCTCTGCGGTGAGCTGGAGTAAGTGGTACTCGGACTGCTGGTCTCCGGGATGACAGCCCGAACTCGTGCAAACGGTTACAAACTGTCCTACTGACACTGACATTTGCAGCCTGCAGGAGCTTACGCCTTAAGGTGGATGAGGTGACAGTCCGATTGCGTAGGGCAGACAGCAGGAGGAATCGGTCAGCATGCCTGTCGGTACACAGAGGACGGCTTGATCGTGGCCGATCCTACACGCTGCCAGTGGCCTGAAACCTCTCTACAAGACGTTGGATGGTGGAATGGGACACGTTCAGACGCCTAGCCATCTCGCGGCCAGAAATCCCTTCGTCAATCAACGCCAAGGCATGTCCACGATCGGCAAGGTCCAGTTTTTTGCCTTTGTGCCATGCTTTTTGGGCTGGCGTAGACGACCGTTCTGTTTACAGATTTGTGGCCAACGACGTCTGATCTGTGTTGATGAATGAAGTGTCATGCACGTGCATCATCATGATTGACCGCGAGCATTTCGCCCATTTTTTTCAAAGTCATATGCTCCCACAGGCACCCCGTTTTACCGTGTTTCCGCACGTACAGCTGCGCTCCACCTTGTACCACATGGGTTTTTAGGTGTTGTGATCTGTTAAGAAGGAACATCTGTTCAATATGTCTAACCAAGTGTGGGTCATTGTGACTTCGTTTCAAGCCTATTATTTACACACTCAGATATTAATGTCAAAATGACAGGTGGCCCTTAACTTTCTGCCAGTAGTATATTAAGACCCTGAATTTAATACTGAACGTAAATATGGTGAAATAAGGCCATCCTGCCTGCCGCTTCTTTGCAGTTAAAGTTAACATAATTGTTAACGACTAAAGGGTACACATGGTGCGATGTGGTTGTGTGTGTGTATATATATATATATATATATATATAGAGAGAGAGAGAGAGATAGAGAGAGAGAGAGAGAGAGAGAACTTGTTCTAATATCTTAGATGGAAGAAGTAAGGGGAATATAAGCATTCGTATCTGCAGTGGTAGATTATTGTGCCAAAGCAACAGTATGTGCTTGAGAGGGTAAATGGGAAATAATAGATGCTTCTCAAAATGAGCCTTCAGCGAAGCCAAGGGAAAACAATCTCCAGTTACGAAAAAAAAACTCACTAACATACAACTTCTACTCAGATACCGGTATTAGGAAGAAAAACTTCACTAACATACAACTTCTGCTCAGTACAACATACAACTTCTGCTCAGATAACATACAACTTCTGCTCAGATACCGGTATTTCAAACTCACTAACATACAACTTCTACTCAGATACCGGTATTAGGAAGAAAACTCACTAACATACAACTTCTGCTCAGATAACATACAACTTCTGCTCAGATACCGGTATTTCAAAATCTAATTGTTTTTCCTCAGTGACCGCTGAAAGTGGTAACTAGACTCCTCTGCCTTTTCGGTTTTAAGAAAAATGCTATCCAAGAAAAAGGCTGGTGTGCAATACCGTAGTATGTTTGATGAGCTTTCAAAAAACCAACCAGCGGTACCACCTAAGAAGCAAAAGAAAATCAGGAAAGAGCAAAACAAGCTACATTTTCTTGTGAAAAATAGAAAATATTAAAAAGATAACCTCTTTAGACACAAGTGCTGAAGGCCAGTTCTTGAAATGAATTTGCAAGGGACTTAATTATAATTAACTAATAAATTCTAAGGATAAGTAACCGAGCACCATTCCAGCGTTTATAATTGATATTTCTTGCAGTCATTGCAACACCAAGCTGCTCTGTAAGTTGCTGGAATGGTGCAATAAGTAAACAAGAATGGAGCCAGTCTGCGTTTCGGTCGGACTCATGGCCAAGAGGTGTCCTACTGCTCTCCGATTTACTTATTGAAGAGGGGACTTGAAAGTCTGGAAGAAAGGGGCATGACGGAGATGGAAAGGTAGTGAATTCCAGAGTATTGCTGCAGACAATGAGAATGCTCTAGAACCGTGCTGCTTTCGGTTATATGAGAGAATTCGAAAAATCAATCATTAGAGGAAGAACGGAGGGACGTGTAGGAATACATATTTCGAAGCGATCAGAGAGAGAAGTAGGCGCTTCACCTGTGATAACCTGATAACATAGACACGCCGACTTATACTGAATTTTGTGCTCGATTTTGAGCCATGTATAATTTCTTCAAGAGATCCGAAGTATGGTGCTGTTTTGGCACTTTGAAGATAAGGCGAGCGGCTGAATTTTGAGCACGTTGTAGTGGCTGGAGTAAGTCTGCGGGTACACCAAGGAGAAGAGCGTTACAATAATCTAGTCTTGACAGAATGCAGGAAGACGCCAACGTCTTCGTGGCATGTTTCTGTAAGGAAAGGTCTGATAGAGCTGATGCGACGGAGTTCGAGAAAGGATGCTAGGCAGATTTTGGCTATGTGGTGTTTCAGGGTGAGATCAGAGTCGAAACAGAAGCCAAGGTCACGAACAAATGACATAAATGAGATGTCAGTGGCTAGGACTATTGACGAATGAAGACGGGGTCTTGAGCAGCTTGAGAGTGTTTTGTAAACCGGATAGCTTCTGTTTTATCATCATTTAATTTCAGTTAGTATTAGTAGACATCCACGGTTTGATATCAGAGACACAGCCTTGAAGATTTTTGACAAGATTGTCATAGTTGTCTAGCATGTCAGAATGTTCAAGTTGAGTGTCGTCGGCGAAACATTTCATGATGAACAGAATGACCGTCAATGACATCAGTCAGAGGCGTTGTGTACATTATGAAAAGGACTGACTGACCCAGCAGAGATCGGCAAAGTTTGATGACATTTTAGAAGACCGTTTCTCGTTAATAAGGACGAACTGCTGTCTGTTTGACAGATACGGTGTAAACCAATGTAGTGCAATGTCACATATGCCGAAGTTTGTACTCCGACGTGAAAGGAGAATTTCGTGATCAGTTTGTGTCGAAAGCAGCAGACAGGTCGAGAAGAAGAAGAAGAACATATACTCTGTCGTCATCAAGAGATGTCAGAATACCATTCAGGATTCGGATGAGAGCAGTTTCTGTGCTATGTCCAGCATGGTAGGCTGACTGGTGGAAACAGAGAAGATTATCCATGGGAAGATGTTGGGATAATTGATGGACGACCAATTTCTCTAAATTTTTTGACAAGAAAGAGAGATCGGAGGCTGGTCGGAAAGTTTTCAATTCGTTTGGATCGAGCGACGATTTTTTTTTTTTTTTTTCAAAAGAGGTTTCACAATGGCAGCTTTGAAGTCATCAGGGACTGAACCACTAAAGAGAGTCTTATTGAAAATATCCGTGATGACAGGTTGTAAGGAGTCAAGATTTTCTTAAAGGAGAGAAGTCGGGATAGGATCAAATTCACATGATCTTTTTGCAATTTTCTCGAGAAATATAAAAACGTAGTAGTCGGGTGCTTTGACTCGTTAATAAATTAGCAACTAGGGCCTACGGAACGATGAATAATTCGCATGGGTCAAGCATGCTGTTCACATATTCTACAACATCTGAAGAAGGGATACAGTATGCTGCAAAATGCTTGCTGGAAACACTTCACAGGGGAAAGAACAATTCTGGGTGTCTTATAAAGCTCATGCAATAAAGCCACACCTGATGGTTCACAATATTTCAGAAATCATATGAGATCTCTAAATACTAAATATCAGACAGTGGCTCCTTTGATGAAAAGATGAAAACATAACACAGAAGAAAGTGTTCTGGAAAACAACAACAAATAACGACAGCAACAACAACAACAACAACAACAACATCGTACCGTGCCATTATGCGGATTTTTTTTTTTCATATTTTACAATTTGATGATGATGATGATGATGATGATGTTGATGATCATTATTATCATTATCATGAATACTTACATATCGCCTATCCTTGGCCAGAGACCAAGCTCTGCGCGCTTTACAACTCCCACTCGTTCACACAACGGGCTGCCTACCAGATAATGCCGACTGATGAGCTGCCAGTGGCGCTTCATTCAGTCGTTTCCCGTGTCATCCAGTCAATATCATTCACTCAATTCCTTACTTACTTCAATTCATTTTTCCATTTTCTCACGCAGGGTGCATGCTATGTGTAACGTGTCATCCATACCAACGGCCAAACTGGCCTTCTCTTCCTATCGGATGTTACGTGCATGCGAGATGTTATGCGTGTGTTCACACAGGGAACCTCGGTTTATAGTCTCATTCGAAGCACTGTAAGGTAATGGAGTCAGACCCAATCTCAACTCTGAGAGGAAAAAAACCCTGTACCGAAACGGCTCGTGGGAGATTCGAACCCGCAACCCCAAGATCACCCAGATTACGGGTCCGACGCTCTACCAATGAGTTATTCCGGCCCCCCAAGTTGCTCGAATCTGACAATATTTTTTTTGTCTCCCTTGTTGCAGTGTTGTTTCAATGCGGTTTTTGAAAACCCACTTCTCGTCTTTGACATTATCTTTACTTTAACAGGGAGTCCCATCACATGTTATCTGCAAGTCTATCTCTCTCTGCTTATCTATCGATCTGCATACCTGTCTGTCTCATCCCTCACCCCCTCTCTCCTCTCTCTCTCTCTCTCTCTCTCTCTCTCTCTCTCTCTCTCTCTCACACACACACACACACACACACACACACACACACACACACACACACACGCACGCACGCACGCACGCACGCACGCACGCACGCATGCCCGCACGCCTGCACGCATGCACACATGCATACACGGCGCAGAGAGAGAGAGAGAGAGAGAGAGAGAGAGAGAGAGAGAGAGAGAGAGAGAGAGAGAGAGAGAGAGAGAGAAAATACATACATACAGACAGACATACAGACAGACAGACAGACAGAAAGAGACAGACAGACAGAGAGAGAGAGAGGCACACGAGAGAGAGAGAGAGAGAGAGAGAGACAGACAGACAGACAGACAGACAGACAGACAGAGGGAGAAACACTAACTGAACATGGTCCAGCTACCTTCAGGTGGCCATACCCTGGGAGGGCAGCAGAATGGTCAACTCAGACCGTCTCAAAAGGGATGTTTGGACTGATCAATACGCACCATTTCAAAAGACCTCTGATCTGATCTGGAAAATTGGCCAACCTACGGTGTGTATGTTCGGAATGTTTGGAAATTGTATGATCATTTTGATTATGCTTCGTCTCCCTGCATCGACTTCTAGCGTTTTCTTTCAAGTTCTGGCCTGGTCTGACCAGCTGCTGTTGATAGTAAACCCCCTAAATGGATTTCTAAACTACGAGTTCGGTGTGCCATTTTTGGACACTCGGTTCCTGGCAGTGTAAATTGCGACACATCATAATGTACATCGTGGGAGTTTTATCTCCATGGATGCTTGTGGCAATCTCCATGTTAAGAGCGGCTTCTGTTTTGTGGCCACTTCGTGTCAATGCTGTGTGGACAAAGGGAAAGTCACGCGCTACTGCTGGTATCATGACCGTTGTTATCATTCTGATCCACTGTCACTTTCTCTATGGATACGGTATACGATCTGACAGTTGGGAATGCAGTAATGATGTTGTATCAGAAACGTATAAATGGTTTTTTGACGTCATCTGGAACTGGATAGATATGTCTGCAAGTTGTTTTGTGCCTTTCATGCTATTGTTAGTCAGCAACAGTGTTCTTCTCTGGACACTTGTCAGATCTGTCAGAGCAGGTCCACGTCTCCCTGTGCAACAAGCCACCCGGGATTCCAGAGCGCGGAAAGTGACTTCATTGACTGTGACCGTGATAGCTACCAGTGTTGCCTTTTTCCTGCTGACAGCACCGGCCCAGATCTATTGCCTGACATCAGCACACGTTGACTGGGATGACCCCATTCAGGCTGGACGATATGCAATCTTCCATGCAGCCAGCAACATCCTTTGGTTCTCCAACAGTGCTGTCAACTTCTACTTGTATTGTCTAACCGGTAGCAAGTTCAGAGCAGTTTCGATATACAAAATTTTAGATTTCGGAGCAATTCTGTACAACTAAAGCTGGAAACTGATCAGAAAGGACCCTTCTGTCATAAAGTGATAGTTTTGCAACGAATGCTAAAATACAAAGGACTGAATGAGAGGTTTCCGTCACCAATTGCTGTTAATTCGTAGATAGAACCGAAACAATGTGGCGAAATTCTTTGTCACCAACTGTAGAAACAAGCAATTTACTCAACACTTTTTTAAACGGTCAGAAAATTGAAATTTGAAAGACTGGCTGCCAGCCAAGTGAATGAAATAAATAGAGGAATAAATTGTCAATAGATTACAAACATATATAACAATGTGTAACCTTTAGCCCTATTGTAAAGAGTTCATTTTTTTTTTATGATATTTTGGTTCCTGAGTTTACACAAAAACTCATCAAAGCAGGGCTGGATCACAGAGTTTTTTTAAGGTGGGGGTGCTGGTAAATGTTTTAGGCCTGGGTCCAGGGGCCGCCTAGGTCCCGGTGAGGTCTAGGGGCAAAGCCCCGGTTGGGGGACCAGAGAGGGCAAAGCCACCCGGCCGAAAATTGTTTTTTGACATTTAAAAAGCTGTTTCGTGGCATCTCTGTGAGCTGGGGAGACATTACTAATAGCGTTTATCATTTTGTACTGTGTTTAATATACAGTCAAAATACACTAAAAGGCAATAAAGTATTGTTACCTTATTGCAAGAATTACAAGAGCATCTCCTTTGTCCTGAGGTGTATTCTGATTGAAAGGTGAATACTCCCTTGAAAAGTGTCTTAGTCTTTTAATTATACACTTTCAAAGTGTATAAATTATAAGACTAAGACAAATTTCTAGGGGGTCACGGTGTTCAACTTTACTTTTTTCTATTGCCAGGGACTAGTAAGGCAAACCATCAGAATCTAAACTGTTCTACTGACTTTTTTTTAAAAAGTTTCTAATAATTATCACATACAGCACTGAAATTTAACCATTCAACTCAATTAAACACTCTTATTTACAGTTTGATACAGCTGTTGTTATTGGATATAGGGCCTACTATTTAAAACTAAACAACAAACAAACAAAAAAAAAAAATTACCAACCTCTACTGACAGAGTAGGGTCCTTGTCTTTAGTTTCATTCATGTGCGGAACTTCGTTGCAAAAGCATCCACCACAGCAGTGACATCCACAGCTTTGTTGTGATGAATGCGCATCAGTGCCAATCCATTTAGCCTCTCTTGTGAGATGGATGACCTCATGTATATCTTGATGGTTTTCAGGAGACTAATAGTCCTCTCACACTCAGATACTGGACTGACGTTTGCACACACACGGTCTCAAACACAACATGTTCACTCCATACGCACGGATTTACTCCATTCATTCAAATGAGAAACTGGGGAAAACAAAGATTCGATTTTTTTTTTTAGTGCTCCCTTTACAAAAACGGAAAATAGAGTATCACAATAACTATCATCACAAAAATTGGTATTATGATAAAATGATATACGACGTGCGTTCTGACGACCAATTTTCATGTCAGTTTTCCACATATATATTCATAACCATTTTCCATTAGGCTGTGTGCATTGTGAATCCGGTGCCGCCTGTCCGGGAGGAAAACAACCTACTCTTGTTCATCTCTTTTCCAACTTGCTGGCGATGGCCAAAGCTGTCCACAGTGCACCCGGCCCCAACCAGTGTGAAGAGAGCCGTGATTTTGCCGGTCGTGCAAACCGTACTTTCCCAGCCGTCCAAGTCAGGGGACCTAACCTCTCCTCAGAAAATTGACTCTTGTTGTCTTTCTTTCCAACATTGACGACGAGAAAACCGATCGCTTCCGTGAGATTAAGATCATTCATTTAAAAAACATGACCCTGGTAATGCCAAACAGAGATATTCCCTATGCTGCTTTGGTGAACATATCAAGAGAGGTGGGAGGAAATGGTAAGTAGTGAAAATGTTTTCTTATCATCCCCCCCCCCCCCCCCTCCCAAGAAACGAACAAAATTGCAAAGAAGTCTTCGTCTGTAGATTCGATACGATTCATATTAACAGAAAGTGCCAGTCACGTATATGAAATACACAAACACACACACAGCTTTCATTCAAAAAATTACTATCTGTGACAGGTCTGTCGAGTTACGCATCATTCTAGCGCGTAATGGTTTTTATATTACGTCATACTGAAATTTTTACGTCTCTTCCCTCACTACCTTACCTGCTGGCAGTCAAGGAGACGTAATTTGCTGATGAAGGCAAATAAAGCTGAAAATTTCAACTGTAACCACGACAGCTTGTTGTTCTTGTGCATTTTTTTCTTTTGGATATATATATATATATATATATATATATATATATATATATATATATATATATATATACATAATGAATTATAAACAAAGCTTGCTCTTATGTCTTAGATCGTAGAAATAGGGGGGGGTGATAAGCCTTCATATCTGCAGTGGTAGATAATTCTGCCTAACTGACAGTATGTGCTTAAGTGGGTGAATGGGGAATAATAAATGTTTCTCAAAATGAACCTTCAGCAAGCTTATAGTCTCCAAAGAGGGAGACAATCTCCAATGAGGAGGAAGCTCACTAAAGTACAAGTCCTGGTCAGATACCGGTATTCCGAAACCTGATTATTTCTCCTCAGTGACCGCGGAAAGTGCTAATTTGACTCCTCTGCCTTTTCGGTTTTAAAAAGAATGCTATCCCAGAAAAGGGTGGTGTGCAATACCGTAGCGTGTTTGTTGAGTTTTCAAAAAAAACAACCAAAGGTGCCACCTAAGAAGCAAAAGAAAATCATGAAAAGCAAAACAAGCTACATTTTCTTGTGAAACATAAAAAATATAAAAAAGATAACCTCTTAAGACACAAGTGCTGAGGGCCAGTTCTTGGAATGAATCCACAAGGGACTAAATTACAATAAACTAATAAATTCCAAGGATAAGTACCAAGCACCATTCCAGCATATTCAGGTTTCGAAATACCGGTATCTGACCAGGACTTGTACGTAAGTGAGCTTCCTCCTCATTGGAGATTGTCTCCCTCTTTGGAGACTATAAGCTTGCTGAAGGTTCATTTTGAGAAGCATTTATTATTCCCCATTCACCCACTTAAGCACATACTGTCAGTTAGGCAGAATTATCTACCACTGCAGATATGAAGCTTTATCCCCCCCCCTATTTCTACGATCTAAGACATAAGAGCAAGCTTTGTTTATAATTCAATATTTCTTGCAGTCATTGCAACACCAAGCTGCTCTGTATGTGCTGGAATGGTGCTCGGTACTTATCCTTGGAATTTATTAGTTTTTATTGTATATATATATATATATATATATATATATATATATATATATATATATATATATATATATATATATATATTTCAGGAAACCCTATCAGTTGTCTGACTCCACACTTAGCAGTAGAAGGGGGAAGGGATAGCTCCATATAGGAAACTGTTTCATGCCTGTTTCATTC
>JADBJO010002070.1:304693-324693 GCA_016801955.1 Conus betulinus
AATACTCACACTTCACACGTACACATGCAAGCACCGAGTTGTAGATACTTCTAATGGCTCTGTACAGTTTACCATTCACACCACTTTTACGAAGTACATTCCACAGCACATTGCGATTTACAGAATCAAACGCTTTCCTGAAATCTACAAATGCGACATAAAGCTTCGTACTGCATAATAAATATTTCTGTACCAGTGAGTATAGTGTAAATATATGGTCTGTGGTACTGTAACTGGTTCTAAAACCTGCTTGTTCCTCAATAATCTTTTCCTCATTTTCTGCCCATTTTATTAATGTTTTGTTCAGTATGTGAGTGGAGAGAGAGAGAGAGAGAGAGAGAGAGAGAGAGAGAGAGAGAGAGAGAGAGAGAGAGAGAGAGAGAGAGAGAGAGAGAGAGAGAGAGAGTGAGTCTACATGTAATGCGCTTGAACGCATACGTATGTCCGTGCATAGGTGCGTGCGTGCGCAAGCACGAGCGCGCGCGCGCGCGTGTGTGTGTGTGTGTGTGTGTGCGTGCGCGCATGCGTGCGTGCGTACGTGAATGCGTGTGTGCGCGCATGTGCGTATGTGTATGTGTGTGTGTGTGTGCATGCGAGTGTGTGGCGGGGGAGCGGTATATTACAAACATGTGTTTGTCCATTTTTTGGTCTATTCACCCATCTGTTGACTTACCTTTCCTTCTGTCTGCACGTATACACACAGACCCATCTTCTTATCGTGTGTCGGTCTCTTTCGTGACACGATAGTCAATTTGCATTTTGTTAACTGTTCGAGATCTGATTTCCCGAGTAGTTTTTACGTTGCTGTGTCACAAAGTTCTCTGTTTTATCAGTCATTTCTTTATTTGTAAGTGATTGCACGTGCGTGTGTTCGAGCGAGCGCGCGCGCGTGTGTGTATGTGTATGTGTGTGTGTGTGTGTGTGTGTGTGTGTGTGTGTGTGTGTGTGTGTGTGTGTGTGTGTGTGTGTGTGTGTGTGTGTGTGTGTTTGTGTGTGTGTGTGTGTGTGTGTGTGTGTGTGTGTGTGTGTGTGTGTGTGTGTGTGTGTGTGTGTGTGTGCGTGCGTGCTCGCGCGCGCGCGTGCACCTTTTTTGTCATTCAGTTTCATCGATGTTTGATCGTTATGTCAGTTACCATTGTGCCTTACGACAAAAACTTGAAATTTCATGGTGACAGGAAGCAAAATATATTTGTTTCATTATTATCATTTCTACCCATCTATCTATCTATCTATCTATCTATCTATCTATCTATCTATCTATCTATCTATCCGTCCTTCCGCCCGTCATCTATCCATCCATCCGTACATGCATACATCTATGTACCTAATAAAAATTGTAAAGTGCTCAACCCCTTGGGGAGCAACATCTGCTAAAATAGTATGGGTAAAAGGAAGTTTTAAAATCAACATATCTGTTTCGAGCGCTGGCTCTCCTCAGGATGGTTTTGGGTCGCCTACTGCCGGTGTTATATGGCCTAATGTCACTGTTTGCACGTGCGGATTGGCTGCACGTGTTGTTCGGTTTTTCAGGTTGTTTACAGTTCAGGGTGCGTTTGCTGACAACGATTTCCATTGCAGGAAATCCTGCAATTGTACTACAAAAGAACAGTGTCCCTTAAGCAACAAATGCCTCTATAACAACATTGTATATCAAGCCACTGTGACATCAGAAAATGAAAAAGAAACATACATAGGGATCACTGAAAATCACTTCAAAACCAGATATGCAACCACAAACAGTCATTCAACAAAGTAAAATACAAAAACCAAACAGAACTGAGCAAATATATTTGGAGACTTAAAGACAAAAAAATAAACTATAACATATCCTGGAAAATCATAAAAAGGGCATCACCATACAATAACATTCAAAAAGATGCAACCTATGTTCAACAGAAAAATGGTTAATACTATGCAAACCATACTTAGCAACCCTAAATACTAAGTAGAAATAGTAAACAACTGCAGGCACAAATGGAAATCGTTGTCAGCAAAAACGCACCCTGAACTGTAAACAACCTGAAAAACCGAACAACACGTGCAGCCAATCTGCACGTGCAAACAGTGACATTAGGCCATATAACACCGGCAGTAGGCGACCCCAAAACCATCCTGAGGAGAGCCAGCGCTCGAAACAGATCTGTTGATTTCAAAACTTCCTTTAATTATACTGTTTTAGCAGTATATATATATATATATATATATATATATATATATATATAATCGTGTTGCTAACCAACAATAACTTTAAAAAAGTGCTCAACCGGGTTGGGAGCGGCACACACACACATACACACACACACACATATATATATGTGTGTGTGTGTATGTGTGTGTGTGTGTGTGTGTGTGTGTGTGTGTGTGTGTGTGCGTGTGTGTGTACAAATCATCCCCCAATAAATAAGAACTTGGTCGTTAAGGTGTCCAGTTTCCGGTCGCCTGATTGTTTTTGCCCTTTTTTTGCTATACCACTGGGCTATCGTGAACACAACCCCTGTAAAAAGTTCAATCTTTGGTGTTGGGAGGAGTAAAACGTGTCAGATCCATGTGGTCATTGATTGTTTAGGAGTATTTCAAGGGAAAAGCCTTTTGTCGATAGGGAGACCGCATGATTTAGGGTGATTATGGAGACCAGGCTTTTATTCAGAATAACATTTTATCCAAGATGGTTGTGATTATTGTGAATTTTTTTTTTTTAATCAATTATCAAGATGACTAAAATCCTGTTAATTCCTTCTTTCTTACCCTCAATGTTTCCGAGGTTTTAAAGTAAAGTGCACATATAGAGTTTCAAATCAATTTTTAGAATTCTAATTTGGTCTCATTCGACAATTTGGAGAAAGCGTCCTGACCAGTGCGAAACTCCACGCGCGATCCCCCAGCTGGCTGAGATGAGTCATTCCTTGCGACCCATTGCTGTAAACTAAAATGAAACGACCGCCGATCAGGGTGCACTGTCAGGGGGGGGCTGGTACTCTGCCCGCTGACCATAT
Organism: Conus betulinus; assembly: GCA_016801955.1. NCBI lineage: Eukaryota > Metazoa > Mollusca > Gastropoda > Neogastropoda > Conidae > Conus > Conus betulinus. The sequence continues at coordinate 307,687 of JADBJO010002070.1, forward strand.
GGGCACATGAATAAGCGCTTGTTGGGGAGCTGGGCCGCCTACCCCTTGTAGAACAAGCGGGGCTTGTCTGGACATAGGTCGGGGGCCAGCCTTTGAGTTGGGGATCACAGAGGAACTCGACCCTCCGATGGGCTGGCGTGTTTGTGTTGGCCGGTTGGAGAGATCGTGTCAGCCCGACTGTCAAAGGGGCAGGCAATCCTAGACGCTCTTTGACCCTCCCTGGTCCGTGGGTTAGAGTTATCTCCCCTGTCCCGTGTTTCCGCCTTTCTCACCCCATGGGTCTTGGTGCCGTGGTCAACACGCAGTGGGGATCCCGGGTTGGGGGGGGGGGGGTTTGGAGTAGGGGTCTGGAACAGTCATTGACTGTCCCTAATTAAGACTAGGGTAGAACTTCCCGTTTATCCTCCCCAGTTAACTCCATGTGGTCGGATGCCAGTGCCTTCCTTAAAATCTGACGGGGTGATTAGCCTGGTGGCTTCACTTAGAGCTACATACGAAATGTGTGCCTGTGTATGAGTAGGGGGGTGGGGGGGGGGGGGGGCTGGCTGGATGTTGGTTGGTTGAGACAGGGTATTGGAGAGATGTGCTGGCCAATGGAGCTACTATGTATGAAGCTGATGGGTGTGTCCCCCGAGTGTGTGTGATATAGGACATGTTATAAGTTAGCGAGAGAGAAGACAACTGGGCTCTCGTTCACCGCTCTCAAGCAACGTACAACACCAAGGAGAGGCCTGAGACTCAGGAGAAGGTGAACTCTGTGGACTGACGAGGAGACCACGAGAGCGAGACCCATAGGGCAGAATCGCAGCAGCTCTCTGAGACAGGGAACAGAGGTGTCTGTGACTGTGACGAGATCCGACGGGGGGAAAGGCCAACCCCCCAAATCTCGTGAAGGTTTGGGTCTGCCCTATTTGTAGTGTTTGCCTGGGACATGCAACCAGTAGGGGAGACTGTCGCCAAGCGTTCCTAGATTCCCGTCGTCCGTGTGACTTCCGTGAATCTCCGGTGAAGGAACTTTGGGTGTCAGGTGTGAGAGAGGAGTCGGCGGCAGTGCCCTGAGATTCCTGTGCGTGACACACTCCCAGTCAGGCGTGACCCACGGGCGAAGTGTGGGTGTGTCGGGCAGTACATAGGAGACCCCCACAGGACGGTCCAGTGGGGCGGAGTGACCAGAGACTTGGGCAAAGGTTAATAGGCCCAGTGTACTGCCGAGGCTCCAGCGAGGGAGCCGAAGAGGGGGGCATCCTGGCGGACGTCCGGCGCCGACGACAACCTGAGAGGCTGAGTGGGGGGCGAAGTGCGGCCCCCCGGGAAACCGGCACCCGGCTGAGACTCCAGGGACCAACAAGTGGGCAGGGGTAGGCCAGCAGAAACTTGGAGGTCAACCCCTCGCCTTCATCCTCAGGTGTGAGGGTGTAAAGTCCGTGCCAGCAAGGACAACGCGACGACAGTAAGCGGCAAGAAGTGGGACGGCGCCCCCACAGACATTGAGAACTGTGTGAGCTTAGCCGAGTTCGAGTGTGTGTGTGTGTGTGTGTGTGTGTGTGTGGGTGTGTGTGAGACCACCCCCCCCCCTTCCGAAACCTAAGGTGAGGCAAATATTCTCTATGTCTTGCTATGATATTTGTTGATTTGTGTGTGGGTGTGGGGCGTTCATCCATTTCTTTTCGTATTTTGATTTTTTTTTGGGGGATAAGTGGTAGGACTTACTATATACTTTCGGAGCTGGTGGGAAACCAAGGTGGGGGCTCGGAGCTAATTATCAAATTGATTGAAGAATAAGTTTTCTTTTCTTGATTGAATAGATGTTGTTAATTGATCCCATAAAGTGTTTCATTAAATTTGTAGAAATTGTTCCTTGGTTTTCCCGCATGTTTATGGGTGGAGGGCGTGCGTTACGAGGAGCGCGAGTGATGCTTATAGAATATTAATATAATCTACCAGCTAAAGCATCCACACGTCTACCCCGCCCATAACATCTGGGGGCTCTCGTCCGGGATGAACTTACCAGATACATAACGTTAGTCGGGGGATCATAATCAGTTGGATGCTTGATCAGGGGTTTTTTTTTTTTTTTTTTTTTTTGCAATTTGCTGACCGGGAATTGCCCTAGTACAGGAGCCAAGCGTTCTTTTCTCTCGGAGAGAAAGTATTCTTTTTTTTTTCTCTCGGAGAATTTAATCCTCGCACGAAAAGTACTACCATAAGGAACCGGTTGTTTCCTTTTATTCCGTTTCTGGTATTGCATTTTTTTGTTATTGTTTTTTTTTTCCTTGATCTGTCGGGGAAAAGTGTATATCCTGTGTTCTTCATTATCATTATTCATCTCTCATTGTATCGTCTTGTCATATGGATCACTACTTGTCTGTTCGTCTGTGTGTGAGAGAGAGCGAGGTGATTCTCAGTTTGGCAAGGGTACTAACTCCCTCTAGTAGTCTTTATTGTGAAGCCATCAGTTAATTACTTCCCTGTAGTTCTCGTTATAATTACTCCCTTCTGGTTCTAAGTATATTTCAACATGCCACGTCGGAGCAATAAACGGTCGGGCGAAGCGGAGGAAGGCAGTGTGCCCGCATCGGAAACAAACATTAATGTTAACTTGCAGCAATGGAGGGAAGAAGGACTAATCCTTGGTTTAAAAGGGAAGGATTTGGTTGACTACATAAAACAGGAAAGAGAAGGAGAGGAGAAGAAGAGAGAGGGAGAGGGAGAGAGAGCATCAGATAGAGATGAAAAACTAAGGCTGGCAATTGAACAAGGCCGAACTCGTACATTGTCAGGGAATGGAGAGGGTGGCGATTTTGCGGGGCGTAACAGGAGACCAAACGTTCAAATCGCGATGTTTGATGACAGAGCGGAGCATCTCGAGGAGTATCTTTCTCACTTCGAGAGCCTGGCAGTAGATCAGAACATTCCTCGCGATAGATGGGTTGCGAATTTGTCTTCTGGTCTGTCCCACAAAGCCAGGTCGGCGTACGCTATGCTTAGTGGGGAGAGTGCTAAGGATTACGATGCAGTGGTAGCCGCACTGTATAGGTACTTCCGCATTACGCCTGAGAAATGCTTAGCAGCGTTTAGGAATGCTACAAAGCAGGGTTCGGAGACCCATGAACAGTTTCACCACAGGGTGGGAATTCTGTTCGATAGGTGGGTGAACGGAAAAGATAGAGAAGGAGTATGAAGCGTTGAGGGAGCTCTTACTCAGGGAGCAAATCGTAGGCACTTACAGTGCAGATTTGAAGGTTTTCCTCTTAGAGAAGGGATGCCTAAAGCTGTCGGAAATAGCCGACTTAGCCGAGCGGTATGAGGTTGCTCACCCACACTCGCATAGGGCTCCCAAACCACGCAACAGCACGCACCAAAACCCCTATGCAGACAATGCTCGCACTCTCACAAAACACCACCCACCTACACGAAACAACAACCACGGCCACCATCGCAATCCCCCCCAAACCACAACAGACACAACAAAGGCAGAAGCACACACCCAAATAAGCAGGAACAGGACAGGAAGGAGAAAGCAAGACTCAGGTGCTACAAGTGCAATAAGTTGGGTCACTTTGCGAGGGAGTGTACGGAGCAGGCCAACTCCATAGTGGGTGCAGGAGGGAAGCTTGTTTTTCTAGATGCACAGATAAACGGGGAGCCGGTCAAGTGCATGCTAGATACAGGTCTGACATTAGAGGCGTTGGTAGAGCAGGGCTAGTGAAAGATGAGGACTACTTGGGGGAGAGTGTTCAACTAGCCTATGCGAATGGGGGCTCATCAACGGTGCCACTGGCAAAGATAATGTTCGTCTCTGAGCATTTCCAAGGGGAGTTGGTTGCCGGGGTGCAAGCCAACGCAATCCACAGGGCATCCTTGGGGTGCCAGAGGATCCTACAGCACCAATTGATAGGGACCCCCACAGCCAGCGCCAGCGCGGCAGAGACCAGGACAGCCAAGAGGACCACTATTCCAGAACCCTTGCATGCCCCGGCTATTCCCTTCACAAACATAGAGCCTGGGGAGATGAGACGGCTCCAAGAAGAAGACCCGACTCTGAAGGAGCTCTGGAAGAAGGTAGGGGAAAGGAAGGAGGGTGAGGAAACGCCCCTCTTTGAGAAGAAAAAACGGGCTGCTCCAGAAACTACCAGGCTCGAGGGGAATCCACCAGTCAGCTAGTGGTGCCCAGAAGTCGGAGGACCACCGTGATGGAACTAGCCCACGACAGCCTGGGTAGTAGTGGGCACCTGGGAGTGACGAAGACCCAGGAAAGGGTCAAGGGGGAATTCTACTGGCCAGGGATGGGCGCGGAAGTCAAGAGGTTTGTGAAGTCCTGCGACAAATGCCAGAGGCTGGGACTGAGACGGGAAAAACCGACCCCACTACACGCCATGCCCATCATCGAACAAACCATTCAGGAGGGTGGGAGTGGACATAGTGGGGGTCCTGTCGCCCCGTCGACCCGGGGACATCGCTACATGGTCACCGCCATCGACTATGCGACGAGGTATGCTGACGTCGCCCCCGTCAAAAAAAATATCAGGACCCAGACCGTTGCAGAGGCTCTCTTTACCATCTGGTCCAGGGTGGGCGTGCCCGAGGAGATCCTGACAGATCAGGGCACCCAGTTCGTCGGCGAGGTGATGGGGGAAGTGAACAGGCTGCTGTCCATCAACCATCTCACCACCACGCCTTACCACCCCCAAACCAACGGGCTGGTGGAACGGTTCCATGGGACCCTCAAGGCCATGCTGCGGAAGTGCTGCGAGCTCCATCCCAAGGAATGGGACCGATACCTGCCAGCTATCCTGTTTGCCTACAGGGAGGTTCCCCAATCGAGCCTCGGGTTCTCCCCTTTCGAACTTCTGTATGGCAGGAAGGTGAGAGGACCTATGGCAATCCTGAGGCAACTGTGGACGGACGACCAGTCGGAACCCTCTGTGCAGACCACGTATGAGTACGTGACGCAGATGAGGGACAAGTTGGAGGCAGCCTGTAACAGCGCCAAGGAACACCTAGGGGCGGTCCAGTCAAAGCAGGCCGCCCACTTCAACAAGAAGGCCAAGAGCAGGACCTTTCAGCCAGGGGACGAAGTCCTACTCCTCGTGCCTGAGAAACACAACAAGTTGCAGATGGGCTGGAAGGGACCTTACGTGGTGGAGGACGCGAAGAGCAGGGACAACTACGTCATCCGGCGATCACCAAGGAAGGTGGGTACCTACCACATTAACATGCTGAAGAGGTACCTGCGAAGACCAGCTGAGGCGAGCGCGGTCGTGGCCTCCATTATCCCCGAGGAAATCTCAGCAGAGGACACCGAGGTAGGCCCGGTGCTGAGTCCCCCACTGACTGCGACGGAGACGGTGGACGACTGTCACCTTGGGGACACACTGACTGACGCCCAGAGGGGCGAGGCGACGGCTTTACTTAGGGAGTTTCCTGACGTCCTGAGCGAGAAGCCAGGGAAGACTAACTTAGCAGAGTTTGGGGTGAGACTGATGAGCGACCAGCCTACCAAGGCCAAGCCTTACCTCTCCCCCATGCTAAGCAGGAGACAGTCAGGGCTGAAATAAGGGAGATGTTGGAGCTAGGGTAATAGAACGGGTAGAGAGTCCCTTTGCTGCCCCAGTTGTGCTAGTGCACAAAAAGGATGGGAGCAATCGCTTCTGTGTGGACTACAGGCGGCTTAACGCCATCACTGTATTCCAGACTGAAGCCTTGCCCGATCCTGAAGCCATCTTTGCCCAGGATCCACGACGCCAAGTATTTTTCAAAGGGTAGATCTGTCCAAGGGATACTGGCAGATTCCGGTAAAACCGGAAGACCGCGACAAGCTCGCGTTCATTACCCAAGATGGCACATACACTTGGACGGTCATGCCTTTTGGCGTCAAGAACGCCCCCAGCACCTTTACCGTGATGATGCGCCGTCTGCTGGAACCACTGGCTAACAAGCCAGTGGAGAACTTCATGGACGACCTTTTAATCGCCACGGAGTCATGGGATGACCACCTACAGGTCTGGAGGGCTGTCCTTGGACGCCTCAGACAAGCCAGATTGACGGCTAGGCCGTCAAAGTGCCACTTGGGGTTTGGCGAGATCGAGTATCTCGGCCACCAGTTGACTGAGGGGAAGATTTCCCCCGGTAGAGGGAAGCTCCAGGAGTTGGAGGAGGCCGAGAGGCCTAGGACGAAGAGGGGGGTGAGGGCTTTCCTGGGTTTAGCTGGGTACTATAGGAAGTTTGTACCCAACTTCAGCAAACTGTCTGCACCCCTCACAGACTTGCTGAAGAAAGGTCAGCCAGACAGGGTGGTGTGGACTCCAGGGGGTGCGAGGAGTCGTTTTCACTACTTAAGGGGGCCCTATGCAGTGGGGCAGTTCTGAAGCTGCCGGATCTGGGTAAGGAGTTCGTCCTTAGGACTGATGCCAGTGATGTGGGGGTGGGAGCAGCCATCCTGCAGGAACACCAGGGGGTGCTTCACCCCGTGGCCTACGCGAGTAGGAAGCTCGGAGATGCGGAAAAGCGTTACTCAGTGTCAGAGCGTGAGTGTCTTGCCATTGTGTTTGGCACTCAGAAATTTCAGCGCTACCTGTACGGCAGGGAGTTCGTCTTGGAGACGGACCATGAACCCCTCTCGTACCTGGCTCAAGCCAAGCACGCCAGTAGTAGACTCATGAGGTGGTCCCTGCAATTACAGGAGTACCCCATGCGCCTACGCTACATCAAGGGAGCCGAGAACGTAGTGGCAGACTATCTGAGCCGGTGCCAGGGGGAGCAGTAGTAGAGCATAGACCTGCCAGTTAATATTGTAAATAAGCTTCAGTGGTAGTCGGTGTGTATATTTGTAACTGTGTGCTTGCGTGTAGCAGGACTGTACGTAAGTTTTTTTTTTTTTTTTTATTTTCCGTTCTGCATGCCTTTTCGCGGGTAACGCCCCCTAAAAACGTATTTTTGTGTGTGAGGTGACTGTTCTTTAAACAGTGAGTACCGTTACAGGTGGGTGACTAGGCTGTCACCATAGTGGTTACAGTATGTACATAATGCGTATGTTACGTTGTAATATGTTATATGGATTTTCCGCAAAACCCACGGTCCGGTGATTTTTTTTTCTCTCCCCTTCTCGGCGTTCCCTGATGGTAGTTTGAGTTTTCCGGGGCAAAACTCTTAGGTGGGGGGCTGTCATGATCAGCGACCGCCGATCAGGGTGCACTGTCAGGGGGCTGGTACTCTGCCGCTGACCATATGGGCACATGAATAAGCGCGCTTGTTGGGGAGCTGGCGCCTACCCCTTGTAGAACAAGCGGGGCTTGTCTGGACATAGGTCGGGGGCCAGCCTTTGAGTTGGGGATCACAGAGGAACTCGACCCTCCGATGGGCTGGCGTGTCTTGTGTTGGCCGGTTGGAGAGATCGTGTCAGCCCGACTGTCAAAGGGGCAGGCAATCCTAGACGCTCTTTGACCCTCCCTGGTCCGTGGGTTAGAGTTATCTCCCCTGTCCCGTGTTTCCGCCTTTCTCACCCCATGGGTCTTGGTGCCGTGGTCAACACGCAGTGGGGATCCCGGGGGGGGGGGGGGGGGGGGGGGGGTTTGGAGTAGGGGTCTGGAACAGTCATTGACTGTCCCTAATTAAGACTAGGGTAGAACTTCTCCCGTTTATCCTCCCCAGTTAACTCCATGTGGTCGGATGCCAGTGCCTTCCTTAAAATCTGACGGGGTGATTAGCCTGGTGGCTTCACTAGAGCTACATACGAAATGTGTGCCTGTGTATGAGTAGGGGGGGGGGGGGAGGGCTGGCTGGATGTTGGTTGGTTGAGACAGGGTATTGGGAGAGATGCTGGCCAATGGAGCTACTATGTATGAAGCTGAGGGGGTGTGTCCCCCGAGTGTGTGTGATATAGGACATGTTATAAGTTAGCGAGAGGGAAGACAACTGGGCTCTCGTTCACCGCTCTCAAGCAAGCAACGTACAACACCAAGGAGAGGCCTGAGACTCAGGAGAAGGTGAACTCTGTGGACTGACGAGGAGACCACGAGAGCGAGACCCATAGGGCAGAATCGCAGCAGCTCTCTGAGACAGGGAACAGAGGTGTCTGTGACTGTGACGAGATCCGACGGGGGGAAAGGCCAACCCCCAAATCTCGTGAAGGTTTGGGTCTGCCCTATTTGTAGTGTTTGTCTGGGACATGCAACCAGTAGGGATTTTGGAGACTGTCACCAAGCGTTCCTAGATTCCCGTCGTCCGTGTGACTTCCGTGAATCTCCGGTGAAGGAACTTTGGGTGTCAGTGTGAGAGAGGAGTCGGCGGCAGTGCCCTGAGATTCCTGTGCGTGACACACTCCCAGTCAGGCGTGACCCACGGTGAAGTGTCGGTGTGTCGGCAGTACATAGGAGACCCCCCACAGGACGGTCCAGTGGGCGGAGTGACCAGAGACTTGGGCAAAGGTTAATAGGCCCAGTGTACTGCCGAGGCTCCAGCGAGGGAGCCGAAGAGGGGGACATCCCTGGCGGACGTCCGGCGCCGACGACAACCTGAGAGGCTGAGTGGGGGGCGAAGTGCGGCCCGACGGGAAACCGGCACCCGGCTGAGACTCCAGGGACCAACAAGTGGGCAGGGGTAGGCCAGCAGAAACTTGGAGGTCAACCCCTCGCCTTCATCCTCAGGTGTGAGGGTGTAAAGTCCGTGCCAGCAAGGACAACGCGACGACAGTAAGCGGCAAGAAGTGGGACGGCGCCCCCACAGACATTGAGAACTGTGTGAGCTTAGCCGAGTTCGAGTGTGTGTGTGTGTGTGTGTGTGTGTGTGTGGGTGGGGTGTGAGACCACCCCCCTCCCCCCTCCGAAACCTAAGGTGAGGCAAATATTCTCTATGTCTTGCTATGATATGTTGTTGATTTGTGTGTGGGTGTGGGGCGTTCATCCATTTCTTTTCGTATTTTGATTTTTTTTGGGGATAAGTGGTAGGACTTACTATATACTTTCGGAGCTGGTGGGAAGAACCAAGGTGGGGGCTCGGAGCTAATTATCAAATTGATTGAAGAATAAGTTTTCTTTTCTTGATTGAATAGATGTTGTTAATTGATCCCATAAAGTGTTTCATTAAATTGTAGAAATTGTCCTTGGTTTTCCCGCATGTTTATGGGTGGAGGGCGTGCGTTTCAATTTAGGATCTTCATCTAGGTGCTTTTTTTTTTAAAGCTGTAGATGTCAGGTGCACATTTGGTATTAGTAGGCAGTGCATTCCAAATAATTAGCAATCTGAAAGCAAAACAAGACTTTCTTTTGTTAGTATGGTAATGTCTGATGTATGTCGAGATCAGAAGTTGCATTTTTTTTTGTTTGGGGGGGGGGGGGGGGGGGAGGGGAGGGGGGGTATCCAGCCTTATGGTCTAAACCAGTCTTCATTCAGACTCAGGTACTGCCATCATGATGTGTTCTTCTTCTTCTACCCTGGCTGAAAGACAGGGTAATCCAAACAGGCTAAGCATTTTGAATGGTAATGTACAAATGCAACAGCTAGGGATAAGAACATTGAGTGTGTGACTCCTGCCTTGTTTGTAGACAACAACACCCAGGCATTAAGGACTTGGGATGATGATGATGCTATGTGTGGAGCTTGCCATGGCTGAAGTGACAAAATAGTCCAGTTTGACTGTGGTCACTTAACAGAAGGAAGGAACGAAAGAACCCCTGCATGATGTGTAAAACATAATAGCATTTTGACATAGCCTCAGTGCTTCAGCCTATGTCTTTTCTTTTGCACAGCCTTCAGCCGGGGTGGAATCATTATGGGTGTAATCATGGTTATTCAATCCAAATCGAATCCAGGAGGTCTATTTTTCTGTGTTTGTCATTGAGACTATCTCCAATCTTTGCTTAACAACAGCATTGGCCTAAAAAGAACTTGAGCGTGACTGTTTACTCCTTAATTACCAGAATTAAATGACAAAATAGAAATTTAGCAGTCCCCTTATCTTGTTTCTTTTTGTTGTTGTAAACTTTCTTTAAGAAGCAACATTTTTCATTCAAGGCAAGGATTAGTAGAGCTAGTTCCAGAAGGCAGAAAGAGACACACCCTGAGAGAGAGAGAGAGAGAGAGAGAGAGAGAGAGAGAGAGAGAGAGAGAGAGAGAGAGAGAGAGAGAGAGAGAGAGAGAGAGAGAGAGAGAATGTGTGTGTGTGTGTGTGTGTGTGTGTGTGTGTGTGTGTGTGCGTGTGTGTGTGTGTGTGTGTGTGTGTGTGTGTGTGTGTGTGTGTGTGTGTGTGTGTGTGGCATTCTGGGTGCAGTGGTACCCACCTTCGGGTGTATGATGACATTTTTTCTACTTTTAACCAGTAATGCCACCTGTCATTTGCCAGCATTATTATTTATGTGTAACAGGGGTTCAAAGAAGAAGTAAAGCTGCCTGGGTTTTAAAAAAAAGAATAATATGAAAGGAAGATAAGGTAAGATTTGAAATTATAGTGTTAAAGGGAGATGACATTTTAAACTAAAGCCTCATCAGGACTGTCACATTGGTATCTTACTACGTGTAGGTATGAGAGGAAGTTCAGCCAAAAACTCAAAAGACAAGAACCGGAAGATTTGGAACTGGGAACACAGAAAGTTTTGAATTAAGGGAAATTAATGAGAAGCATCAAGTTTGAAGGAATAAAAGTTGTAATTACATGCAAAGTTCCACCAAAGCCCGAGTGTGGCTGTCCATGTGGTGGGGTAATGGAAAATGATCGCATACTTTAAAGTTCTTATCCCTAGAAGGTGTAATTGTACCATAGTGTTCAAGCGTTTCAGCTTTTAGGATGATTCCTGGAGTTTTCAAGCTAGGATGATTAGCATACTAATGAAAGATTTGATCAGAAACTGGTCAACTGCCTTGGGCACCATGTAAAACATGTGTAAAGTTTTCGAGTCATGCACGACCGTTAAGTGCCCCAAGAATAGACAGAGACACCAGAACCTAACATGATACATCCAACGTGTAATGGAGTCATGCACAAATGTTAGGGCATTTGCACACTAGCGGTTGTTTCTCAGAGCAACAGCTTGACACAGCACATGTTGTAGCATGACAGGGGTGTTCTCACACATGCTCTTGTCGCTCAAACTTGTTTTGTTTGTTATGTAAAAGAGCAGTTACATTTTCCTGTGTAGGTTTTTTGGACAACGGACGTCATGACAGTGATTTCATTCGATCATAAAGGAAAAAAAACAATAGACACTTATGCATTGGGATTGCGTTACTTTTGATTCCTACACAAGAACAAGAACTGATTTTTTTTTTCAGTGTAAGGAAACATTTAGGATTAATATCAGCTTTCTTTTTGTTCCATAACAAAAAAAAAATTGTGTCTGAAAAATAGCGGGCGAATTATTTGAATGGAAAGAATTATTAGCATCTGACGATGAAATGAATTATTTGAACGAATAATTTATATTCAATAAGTATGTCTGCACACACACACACACACACACACACACACACACACACACACACACACACACACACACACACACACAAACACACTTTTTGCCCCAGCCCTATTCCTTCATTGCTGCGATGTACAAGCAGGATTCTTTTCCTTTCTCCCTATCATGGTACACGTGGAGGTTGAAGTTGTACAGGTTTTCCTGCTCCTCATAAAGAATGATCAGATGCTTTACTTTACTCCTGGTTCCACACTGTAACTCTTTTGACCACTGACTTGGACTTGGACTGCTTGTGGACAAGGATCAGCTGCACCATGTGATGAATGGAGCGGCCAAGGTTGGGGAGCGCCCGCCACTTGAAGGCACCTTCGATGTTCCCGTAGCACAGGTCTAGCGTGCTGTCGCCACACGTGGTGCAGGTCACGTACTGCTGGAATGTGGGCAGCACCTTGTTCAGCCTGCTCTTGTTGAAGTCACCCACTATGAAGAAAGGGGCGTCGGGGGCCAGTGAGGACAGGCGATGGATGACGTCACTCAGCGTGCTGACGTTGAGTCTTGAAGTTGGCCTCCGGGTGGATGTAGACCACTGCGATGAATAGCTGGTTGAAAGTCCCAGGGCAGGTAGAACGGCCAGAGACCAATGGACAGCAGGTCAATGTCCACACTGCACAGATAGTCCTTCGCTGTGGCATTGGTGCACCATTGGTTGTTCACAAAAACGCAAACACCACCGCCACGACTCTTGCCTGTGATTGCAGCAGACTGGTCACCACGGAATGCACTGAAGCCAGAAGGTCGCGGCCAGCGTGATCCACTTTCAGCCATGTCTCTGAAAAACAGATCAATTTAGCATCACGAAATCCGTACATGTGCTGGTAGCAGGTTGAACGTTCGTCACATTCATTTCTTAGTGACTGCACATTGCCAGGAACAGTGGAAGGAAGAGGCAGCTTGAATCTTCGACGGCCGCATACGTGGGTGAACTCCTCCACGCCTGCCCCCTTTTTTCGCACACAAAGATGACTGAATTGAGGATCACGCAGGGAAGAAATGTCCAGCGTCACCGCTTTTGAGTCAGGCTTCCTGCATGCATTCCTTCAGGATCTGTCGTGAATAGCCTACTACAGCAACCACTGCAGCTGTAAGATAACCACACAAATCTGGGTACACAACCTCCACCACTAACCTACATTACTGAGCGCAGCCACAGGCCAAGAGCAGACATAAAGCTAACCACAGCCACATGCCAACAGATCACAACCAACTGAACACAGCCACAACACTGTGTGTGTGTGTGTGTGTGTGTGTGTGTGGGGGGGGGGGGTGTGTGTGATATCAAATTCCTTGACTGTGTCTCTTGGTAAAAAAACCATTTTATATGGTATCGGTGACTTTGTCTTTTTAATCTAGCTATGCTTATTTTAGCCACTAGCAAAATGTTGTTGATGCACACATAATCATGTGAAGATTTCTTTTCATATATAGTCTGCTAGAGGCAAATGTAATTTCATTCGTACCTTTCAGAAAATAATATTTTCGATTTCTTACCAAAATCGTCTTACTGACGGACATTCCAAAAAAAAAAAAGTTCAGTGGTATCTACAGTGTCCGGACAATAATCAAATGAAACAGACTGGCATACACCCATTTTTTTTAGCGGGATATTCGTGGGATAAATATTATGTAACAGTTTCCATTGCAACTCGCGCAATCGTGCTTCTTTTGTCGCCATTCTTGACCTTAGCCACACCTTTTCACTAAATCTTATGTTCTTTTTTTTGCTTCAAAAAATCTACTGCGTGTGGGGTTAACGGTTTGTTATTACTCTTTGTATTATTTAATGTGATTTGTTTTTGCATAGAAGTGGTTTGCGTCACAGGTACCATGATTTTCCATTTCGAATAGTAGATTCCTATCCTCTGTCCAGTCAATCCAGGTTTGTGGTATGACGTTTAGTAGACCATTGTACTGAAACACGATTATCGTCCTGTTTTGGGTAGTCAGTCAGTCTTGTACTTTCACTAAAGTTAAAAGACGCCTTTCCTGAGTACTAGTAATATCTGTTATTGTGATTAGGCCTTTCTCTTGCCATTTTGTTTTCGAAAATATGCACATCGCATCTATAAATCTGTTATTGTGTATTGCTTCACTTGCACGACACAAACCCGGCATGCTGATTGGCTGTTGAATTAATTCCTTTAATGGTCCCTTTATACGTATCATTAATCCATGTTGGCCAACAGTATGCTAATGCTCTGTGTGAACCATGTCAACCCAGTGTCCACTGTTATTAAATGACAACGGTCAGCTGATCACGGGCACACAGCTTTCTTCTGATCACGTCATCAGTTACTGCCCTACACATAGTCCCAAGCCCGGAAAGGATCAAATATGCGATACAAATATAATCAGAATAATTAGAACCGGAAAAAGAAACTTATATTTCAATAGATAGATAGTTAGACAGACAGAGAGACAGGCAGACAGAAATGCAGACATACAGAGAGACAGACAGATAGTTAGCTAGCTAGCTAGCTAGCTAGCTAGATATATATATCTTTAAAGTGAAGGATACAGAGAAAATCAAAATGAGGGACGAAACTTGACTCCTGATATTTTCATGCAAACAAATGCCACAAAGTCTGTACCACACAGCCCAAACCTCTTCACTCACACATCTGTGCACCTCCAGCTGAGTTCAGCTTTCGTGTCAGTGTCATCATACCCAGCCCACCACTCAGGCTCTTCCAGGGCCGCCATCCACGTTCAAAGGCAGACATCTTTGGTGCAGCTCTCGAAAAAAAAAAACAATTGAGAGTGAGTTACAGAGAAACGCAGGCACATTTTGTAGAATGCAGCAGGCGCTGTTGGCGTCTTAGAATGGGGAGTGGAGGACGGGTGTTGGAAAGTTACCTACGACGCTAAGCGTCTAGCTGATGGCACGAAGAGCTTCACCAGTAGGTTGTTCCAGGAACATGGGTTTCCCTCTTCAAAAGAAATTAAATGGAACAATGAACAACTAACCCAAGAAAAACAATGCAAGTAGAAAAACAAAAATGTCAGCACAACAAGAGTCATGAAGGATAGAACACACCCCTTATCACAACACTGGCCCATGTGGAATGCGAGACAGACAATGGCACTAGGTTATTCCGCCTGTCTGCCTCATCCCATTACAAAGGATGGTAGACTCCCCCACTGACCATCCTACTCTTCAGCAGTTGCTAAGGTTTGAAAGTCGGTGAATCATACTACCTGCTCTGTCGGTGCCTGCACTCTCACTGAATGTTTCTGCATTTACACAGCTTATGATTTTGCTGTGCCTGCAACATTTCTCTGATGGGGAACTATTTCACTGGGCATCGCAAATAAGAAACTGGACAAAGAATTTTATGAATGGACATCAGGTGGACCTTTCTTCTTCACAATGGAGTATGCAAACTATCAGGGCATGCATGCTGAGACTGAAAGAAAGAAAGAGAAAGAGAAGTACAGTTAAAATGCAGACAATAACCACAACTTCCTATTTTTCATCGTTCAGCTAGCAAATTCAGAGGAGGACAAAGCCTAACTTTAAAAGGCCACTCTTCAAGCATCAGTGCAAGAAAAGAGAACGTGTCCTGCTGGAAGTGCAGTTTGAAGCTCCACCAGTTTAGATGTGTCCTGTGATTAGAGAGAGTGTTGATGATAGAGCTTAGAGAAAGGTATCCTGAGCTGAAAACAGACTTCTGACACTGACCATTTGTCAATAAGTGGTTTCCTCTTTAGTCTTTGAAAGAGAGAGAGAGAGAGAGAGAGAGAGAGAGAGAGAGAGAGAGAGAGAGAGAGAGAGAGAGAGAGAGAGAGAGAGAGAGCGAGCTCAAATTCATCATTGTGACACCTTTCACACGATCCCTCAGAATCACCACTGGTGACACCTTTCACACGATCCTTCAGAATCACCTCTGGTGACACCTCTCACACGATCCCTCAGAAGAATCACCACTGGTGACACCTCTCACACTCTCACACGATCCCACAGAATCATCAATCATCAATGGTGACACCTCTCAGAATCACACGATCCCTCAGAATCACCATTGGTGACACCTTTCACACGATCCCTCAGAATCATCAATGGTGACACCTCTCACACGATCCCTCAGAATCATCCATGGTGACACCTTTCACACGATCCCTCAGAATCACCATTGGTGACACCTTTCTCACACGATCCCTCAGAATCACCATTGGTGACACCCCCAACACGATCCGTTACATTACGGTATTTACGGAAAACAAGCACTGAATGACATATATGTCATTGATGGGAATAGTTTCTGTTCAGTATCGATTTTTGTACTCCCAGTTCTGAGAGAACAGGGAGTACTTCAGAATGCTGTCTGTGTGTCTGTCGTGTTTGTCCGTCCGTCCGTCCATGGTCAAAATGTGTTCCACTCGCTCCGGACAAAACTACTGGACCTATTATTCTGAAAATGTGTAGGTATGTTCATTATGGGTCACAGATGATGCACGATGTTTTAGTTTACCGTTATTCCGTTACTAACGGCTATAACGGCCCATAACTCTTTTTCTTCTTTATGGGATATCTCAGAAAGTACTTGGCCGATCTTTCTGAACATTTGTAGGTATGTTCACTATGGGTCACGGATGATGCCCGATGGTTACCAGAATAGCCGTTACTAACGGCCCCAAACGTTTTTTTTCCTGTTCATGGAATACTCACGCATAGTCAGGATAAACTGGGAGTACGTTTATATGCTTTGCATCTTGTAATTACATAGAATAGCCCTCAAATCTAAAATCATGCATATTAAAACTGCTCTGAACTTACTACCCGTTAGGCAATACAAGTAGAAGTTGATGGCACTATTGCAGTACCACAGGATATCACTGGCTGTGTAGATCACTGCATATTGCCCAGCCTGAATCGGGTCACCCATGTCAATATATGAAAAAATCAAGTTGTGTATCCCAGCCGGTGTTGTCAGCAAGAAAAAGGCAACACTTGTGGCAATCAAAGTGACAGATAATGAAGTCACTTTCTGCTGTCTGGAATCCTGGGCGGGCTTGTTGCACAGGAAGACGAGATCTGACCAGTGTCCAGAGAAGAAGAATGTTGCTGACTAACAACAGCAGGAAAGGCACAAAAGAAGATAGAACCATGTCTACCCAAGACCAGACGACTTCTTCAAACCAATCGTACGTTTCCGATACAGCGTCCTCACTGCACTCCCAGCTGCCAGATCGTATATCATACCCGTAGAGAATGTGACAGTGGATCAGGATGATAACAACAGTCATTATACCAGCAGTAGCGCGTGACTTTCCCTTCGTCCACACAGCATTGACACGGAGTGGCCACACAACAGAAGCTGCTCTTAACATGGTGAGCGCCACAAGCATCCATGAAGATAGAACTCCTGCCGTGTACACCATCAAGCTCCGCAGTTTACACTGCCAGGATCCGAGTGTATGAAATATGGCACACAAATTGATCATGGAGAAATCCATTAAGGGGATTTAGTATTAACAGCAGCTGGTCTGACCAGGCCAGAACTTGGAAGAACACACTAGAAGTCGATGCAGGAAGACGAAG
>JADBJO010002070.1:329693-337193 GCA_016801955.1 Conus betulinus
ATATTCCACGTAATTTTTCTAGAATACTTTTTGTGTTGATTCCAAGTCTGTTCTTCAAGCAATGGAATCTATTGCTGCTACCAATCGCGCCGAGATTATCACCGAACTAAAAATGATGATCCATTTCCTTACATCTATGGGGATAACAGTGGACTTCTGCTGGATTATGTCACACTATGGGATTGTAGGAAATGAATGGGCGGACAGAACTGCCCGTATGGGATCCAAACACTCTGAAATTTCTGTCTGTATAAAAATACCTTGGAGTCTTCATGAAGCCCATGGACTCTTAAAAGAGTCTCCTTTGAGTCTTTTTTATAACCTGTATACAGATTCAGTACTCTTTAGAATACATGCACAAGATTCTTCACTGAGTTGCTGTTCAAGAACTCAGAAATCTACCCGTCCATTTAACTCGACCATCAAATTCGTAAACTGTACACAAAGACATATGTACATGTACACACATTTCAGAAACTGGAATCTCTCTTTTATAGGCTTAAAGTTAACGGTCTTCGTACAAAATTCCACAGCAATTTACAATGCGCTTGTGGGGCAGTCGACAGTTTCAATACTCTGCATTTTCTTTTTAATTGTTCCTATTTTAACTCATCTCCCTCCAACTTCCGACGAAAAGATTCCCTATGCATTTTCCAGAATCTTCACGCTTTTTTTTCTTCTTTTTTTTTTTTTTTTTTTTTTTTTTTTTTTTTTTTTTTTTTTTACTAATGTAAGTTCGTTGATGTTAAGCTTAGCTGGCTCGTTTGTGTAATTATTTTTCAGGTTGTGTATCTATCTATCTATCTATCTATCTATATCTATATCTGTGTGTGTGTGTGTGTGTGTGTGTGTGTGTGTGTGTGTGTGTGTGTGTGTGTGTGTGTGTGTGTTGTTCTTGTTTTTGTTCTTGCTCTTCTTCTTCTTCCGTCTACCGCACCCCCTCCTTCTCTTTCTTCTTCTGTGTTTGGGGGTACTTGTTCTTGTTCTTCTTGTTCCTAAATAAATGTCAGCGAACCGCCCAGAGAAACGTGGACAAACGAGTCAAAAGACAAACCACAACGCGTTTCGACCTCTTATGTCTTCTTCAGGTGCAACAAAAAATGAAATAAATAACGAAAATGCACTTAGCTTTGATCGCCTCTGTGTTCAGCGCAAGGAAGAAGGCGCTGAACACAGAAGCGATCAAAGTTAAGTGCATTTTCGTTATTTAGTTATTTTTGTTGCACCTGAAGAAGACCTAAGAGGTAGAAACGCGTGTGTAGTTTGTCTTGTGACTCGTTTGTCCACGTTTCTCTGGGCGGTTCGCTGACATTTATTTAAGATTTGTTTAGATTTCCGCCTGCAGTCGTTTCACTTTGCAACTAGATCTTCTTTCTTGTTCCTGTTATTAATCTTCTTCTTCTTCTTCTTCTTCTTCTTCTCTTCTTCTTCTTCCTATTATCATTATCATGGTTGGTAATTACGACTTTTTAATTATTAAGAAAGCTTAATTCCATTGTTAAATCCGACGTTAGTGTTACGCCTCTTATCTCTCTATCTGCATGTTAAACATTTGTTTCCCAAGTTACCTAAACATTTTTAACTCTCCAATTTGGTGTGTTCATTTTTCTTTCATGGATCTACAAAGACTTCTCTCTCTCTCTCCCTCGAAGATTCATGAAAGAAAGAGTCCGTTTTTTTGTGTGTGTGTGTGTTTTTTTTTCGGTCTGTCCGTTTTCTTTTAAGTTCTGATATTTCATTAAAATGGGAGATTCTTCTTTTAGTTGTCTTGGTTTTTTAAAATATCCAACATACAATGTTCGAAACGCTTACAATTTGCTATTTGACACGAAAATAGAAACCTTTTTTTTGTTTTTTTTTTTTTTTTGTTTTTGTGGCATCAGTTATCGGATCAATGGAGCACCTAAGGGCGGTTTTTTCTTTTTTTTTTTTCTTTTTTCTTTCTTTCCCCTAACGCCAAAATCCACCTCTTCATTTTTTGGTGCTTCACACTGTCCTCTCCATCTGCCAAAAAAAAAAAACAAAAAGCGAAAAAAAAAAAAAGAAAAAGAATTTCCACTACTAGCTTTTTTTTTCTTTTTTTTCCCAAACCAGTCTCATACACACCATGCATAGTCTGTATGTTCTCTTACAGATGGACACATTTTTTGCTGATTTTTAGTGTTTTAGCGTTTGATACAAAGTGTCTGGGTTTGTTAATGTTTTAATGTGTAGTGTACTGGCACATTCACTCTGATGTGTTGCATATACTAAAAAAAAACAACAATGATGAAACAAAAGAGTTTATTATTTCCTGTTTTTTTCATTTTGTGTTATATACACACTCACACACACACTCACTCTATCTCCCCTCTCCCCCCCCTCCCCCCCCCCCCCCCCCCCCCCCCCCCCCCCCCCCCCCTCAAACACACCAACAACGGCAGTTACATGTTGAAGTCACTGTACCAAAACAAAATTAATGCGTAGCACATAATTCCATATGTACGCACCAGGCGTGCGGATATTGTTGGTCCCAATTGCCCATCTCCCTCTTCATCCCTCTACCAAAAGCGCGTGAGCACTGCTCACATCACCATCGCCACGACCCACCAAACCCCCCCCCCCCAAACCCCCCCCCCCCCCCCCCCAAAAAAAAAAAAGTTAGCAAGCAAGAGAGAGAGAGAGAGAGAGAGAGAGAGAGACAGACAGACAGATAGGCCGTCAGGCAGACAAGCAGACACACGGACAAAGATGGCGTCTTTTGCAAGATTTTAGGGGTTTGTTGTATGTCGTCGTCTCACCCGTTGGCTGTTCCCCGATGAAGCCAACCTTGTTGCGAAAAGAAATGGTCCACAAGGAAGACATGAGGAGAGCCAAAGAAGCGAGACAACAGGCATATGAACTCTCCCTCCTCAAATCCCCCCTCCCCTTCCACAGATCTCAGGTCCTCCCTTTCCCCACCGCGCAACTCTCCCCGCAGAGATACCCCCCCCCCCCCCCCTTTCTACCCCTCCCTCCCTTTCACACCTAACACACGGACAATACGAGAAATTCCCCCCCCCCCATCTCTCTCTCTTAAAAAAAAAAAAAAAAAAAAAAAAAAAAAAAAAAAAATTGTGTGTGTTAATACATAACTTGCATTTTCTTCGCGATTTACAGTCTTTCACCTGTTTGGGGAAGTTTTCCTTTTAACCCCCTCCGAACGTTATACTCTTTCTCAAAAATGAGTTGCAGAGGGATACCCGTGTTTGTTTTTTTACAAATACTAATACACATTTTACTCAGTAATATGATAAAATTGATATACTTATAATTTGTCTTCGAAACAATGGATTTATTGATGCCAAATAATATATCTGTGTTTGATAATTTAATCTGTGCATGTGTTTCTAAGTAAATTTTGTTCTCAATGAATCTCCAAAAGTTGTAAACGATTGGACACTCGCAGAAAAAGTGTTCAATGAAATCAGTTGTGTCAGGACAGTACGAGCATTTGTTTGAGTCTTTTACTTTCATTTTACTAAGCATAATATTAGTAGGATATATATTGTGTAGTATTTTCCAGTGGAGAACTCTGAGTCTTACCTCTTTTGTGACGTCTGTAGCTCGACACCATGTAGGTTTGTCCAAGTCTATACCAAACTTTTTTCTCTTCCAGAACGCACTTGCAGTAGGTGTTTGAGTTTCCTTATGTGACATAATTAATTTCCTTATTTGTTTAGGCTTTGTATTTAACAGACTGGCAAAACAGGGGAGCGTCCCAGATCCTCTTTCTCCTAACTGGATCCACTGGATCCATTGCGCAGGTATGGAGTTAATCAAAGCATTGTACTGGAACAATGTAAGGGCTCTGTTCTGTCCAACCATTTCCTGCATTTCTTTTAAAGTCAGTAGTCTATTTTCTCTTTCATGAATTATATCCTTAAGTTGCTTAATACCATTATTTACCCAGTTTTTGAAATATAATACCTGATTTTTATAGCGAATTAGATTATTATGGAAAAGGTATTGACTGTGAAAATTGCTTTTGTTGATATCATCCAGTTTTATCAATATTTTGTGATTTAGATAAACTGCTAACACTTCTTTCCAGAATTCATTCCTGATTAAACTACAATCCTTCAGGTCTTTGGCTCTGCAGTTATACAAAAAGCATCTGTCTTTACGAGGTGTTGTAAATGCCATCTGGGTATTAATGCCCAGTTTTCTTGCTCGGTGGCTTTAAAGAGTTTGCCCGCCCACTGCAAATACAAACAGTTTTGAAAGTTACTCAGATTAATCATACCAAGTCCTCCTTTCCACACTTGCTTCCATTACTTTTCTTTTGACTTTTTCGAAAGCTTTTTTTTATTGTTAAATCTTTTCTTCCACAGAAATTTGTAAAGGGTTGAGTTAACTTTGTTTAGCACATTATCTGGAAGTCCTATAGATTGCATGACATAAAGAAACTGACTAAGTAAAAATGTTTTTATTACTACAATCTTACCTTGGATACTGATATCCCGCTTACTCCATTCTCGAATCAATTTATTCATTTGACACACCCTATGACTCCAATTATCTTCAATATTCCTAGCCATCCTATCACGCTGGAAATAGATGCCTAATATCTTTATTTTATCTACTGTAGTGAAAGGAAGCTCTGGTTCTCCTATCTGCCTTCCCATGGGTAAAGCTTTCGTTTTCTGTACGTTTAATTTTAAACCGTGAAAACTTTGAAATGTTGTAAAGATTTCTCTAAAGATTTGACCATATCTCTTTTATCTCTGAGGAATATAGAGTTGTATCGTCTGCCATTTGTTTGATTTTTAGAGGAGTATCATTATGTGGAACAGTGGTTGGGACGTGGATGCCAGATATGGAGCTATTTCTAACTTTAATCGCTAACAACTCCACTGCCAGAACAAAGCCTAACGGAGAAAATGGGCACCCTTGTCTAATTCCACAAAGAAAGATTTTAAACGGTTCAGATATCCATCCCCCATGATTTATTGAACTAGCAGGGTTCTTTGTCAGTATGGCAACCCATTTTCGAAATTCAGTTCCGAAGCCAAAAACTTTAAAAGCATGCAAAAGAAAATCTCTTGACAATGAGTCAAAGGCTTTTGAAAAATCAAACGCCAGCCAGCAAGTAACCAGTTTTATTTGTTTGGTTAAGGTAATTGACTGCATCATCTATTGATCGTATTATTGTTGCAATGTTTCTGCCTTTGATATAGCCTACTTGGTCGTTGTTAACTAATTTGTGGATGACTCTTCTGAGTCTTTCTGCCAATACTTTGGCCAGTATCTTGTAATCAGTGTTTGTTAGAGTTATAGGTCTCCAATTAGTCAGTTTATCTCTATCAAGTTCTTTTCCTTTGTGTAACAATGTTATTATGCCTTGCTTTTGAGTATAAACTAGTTCTCCTTTATCAAAAGATTCCACATACGAGTTTGTTAAGACTACTTTTATTTTATTCCAAAAAAAATTGAGGAACTCAATAGTAATTCCATCGCTCCCTGGCGCTGATCCATTTTTCATCTTACTTAAGGCGTTTGTTGTTTCATCAGTAGTGATCATACCCTCGCAACTGGAAACGTCATTTTCTTCCAAACAAGGGATGGTTTCATTTTCTAGAAACACATCAACAGATTCACTAACGTTGTTTACTTCAACTGGCTGATTATACACATTCTTATAGAATGTTACCTGTTCTTCTAAAATTTGTCGCTGATCTGTGATTACTTCTCCTGTATCTTTACACAACCTTGTGATGACTTTCTTCTTTCCTCTTGCTTTTTCTAGATTGCAGAAATATTTAGTGTTACGTTCACACCTCTTCAATCCACTTAATTCGTGCTCTCACCTGAGCACCTTTGGCTTTATGTGCTTGTAGTAATTCTAACTTTTGTTTTAATAATAAATATTGTTCTTGATTATCTTTACTCGTGGGATTAAGAATCATTTGTTTTTCAATTTCCCAAAATTCAAACTCTAATTTCTGTTCATCATTTTTTTCTCTTATTGGCTAGTAGTTTACCATACTCACTACAACAATCTCTAATTTTGATTTTACATAATTCCCAAGTATGCATATATGATGAGTTGGAATCTGAAGGTATTTCAAGTTCTCTGTCTAATAAATCATTCATTTTCTGAACGAATCTTGGATCCTTTAAGTAACTGTTATTAAAATTTCCAATAGCTAGGCCCACGAATAAAGTCACTGCTGTCAAGTTCTAATAGTACTGCTTTTGTGGTCCGAGTGAGGGAAGTTGATGTGTTCAAACAAAGCACTTAGTTGACGCATTCCCTCGGATAAAAAGCAATAATCTAAGCGACGGGCGATAAAGGGATTTACTCGAGACCATGTGAAGTCTTTTTCGCTTTTATGAAATGCTCTCCACATATCTGTGAGTTGTAGACTAGCAACCGTATGGTTAAATAATCTCACTTCTGAGTCAGTATGGATATGACCTGATATGATGTCCAACTTATTACTAAGAACACAGTTAAAATCACCAACCAGAAGAAGATTGTTTTCACTGAATTCACTCAACTTTTCCTGTAAGTTTTTCATGAACGACATTTTTTTTCACTTGAGTTGTTGGGAGCATAAATATTTCCTAATTTGAAAATGTATTCATTATGGTTAACTGAAACTACAAGAATTCTATTGCAGGCAATTTCTAATCTGACTTCTCCTTCAAAATGTTTAGCTATTAAAATCACTTCTCCTTGACTTCTATTTTGTGCCTTCGTTGTAAAAAAATCCCCCCCCCCCCCCCCCCCATTGTTGTTTTTCCCATGACACTAAATCACTAGTTGTATGTGTGCCTCTTGCAAACATGCTATATCAAATTTCTGACCATTCTAGATAATGAAATACTGAATTTCTTTTAAATTTATTTTTAAACCTCTGACATTAATACAGCATATGCGTATTTTATCCATGAATCATAAAGTATTTCTTTTAAGTGTAAATATTTTTACAGTACCTGAGTAAACACAAGTATATCTCATTCCAGGCCATAGTCCGTAACACTAGCGAGGTCAAAATCCCGGGTCAGTCCACTGCCTGCAATGGTTTTCATCCCCCGTGTACCTTTCTTGTTAGCGTTTGCGCTTGTAGGGGGGTGAGTTACAGAGATCCTGGCCCGTGTTCCTCTTTTTAAACTTTGTCCTTCCCCGCCACCTCCCGGGGACTGGTGCCCTCCCAGGAGCGGGGCCGCTTCGGTGTCTCGGACCTGTGGCGACGTTTGGACTGAAGGTGGAAGGAAGAGGTGAGCGTCGTCTCGGGCGTTCCCCTGGTCGACCCATGGACTGCCCGCTCTCCTCCCCTCTCGCCGTCTCGCTCTTGTCGGACCGGGAACTGTCTACCCTTCCTGTTCCTCACTTTCACCCTGCACAGCCACACTCTCACTCACACTGGTATTGTTAGGAGTGGATGGTGTTTCCAGCTGGCACAATGGATCTCCTTGCTTGTGGCCAGTCTGTCTACAAGCCCTACAGACTATTTCTTTTACACACACTGAAGC
>JADBJO010002070.1:339693-345547 GCA_016801955.1 Conus betulinus
GGTGGCTGAGTGAGAGAGAGAGAGAGAGAGAGGAGAGAGAGAGAGAGAGAGGAGAGAGAGAGAGAGCGGAGAGAGAGAGAGAGAGAGAGAGAGTGTGTGTGTGTGTGTGTGTGTGTGTGTGTGTGTGTGTGTGTGTGTGTGTGTGTGTGTGTGTGTACAAAGTGCATTGTGTGCATTCCTTTCCCTCATGTTTGTATTTGAAATACAACGTTAGCAAATTTGATAATGCAAAGACACAAAAGAAATGGCTATGGTCTAAAACATCAATTCATAGTTGTTGTTTTTTTGTTAGCAAGTATTTGTATGAATACAGGGAAATTAGTCGCAGAAAACATGTTGCCCCTGCTTCTGCTGTTGCAGCTTCTGTTTCTAATATCTATCATGCTGCTGTTCCTGCCGCTACACTCCTGCTACTGCTACTACTATGCTCTCGATGCTGCTGCTGCAACTGCTACTACTGCTTCCAGTGAAGTTTAGCATATGTGACGTGATGAGGCAGACAGAGAGAATTACTTTAGCTCCACTGTCTGTTTTGTTTTAGGTCAACATGGACAATGTAACAATGAGGGATGTTTCTGTCATTCGCTAAACTTGTTATGCTGTCACATGTTAAATTCTTTACTTGCATTATGTTTCCTGGATTAGTTGGTGATTATATGGATAACCGATCTTTCAAAAATGGATTATGCCACAGAGCTTATTTCAGCATTAATGTCCGCTGTCTGTGTTTTTAACATTAATTTGTGCCAACAGGGGTGGATCCATGGAGTCTCAGAATTTCACACACACACACACACCACACACACACACACGCACACACGCACACACACACACACACACACACACACACACACACACACACACACAGGCCACCCCCTCCCAGATGGTCTTCCTAAGTTGAATTTAGGTAAGACATGTGAGATTCGAATTGAAGCTCAGGTTGCCCCACATTGCTCCATTTGTTTTCATTTGAAGGTGGGAAAGACATTTGCTGGAATCTCCTACGGGGTGGAGCACTTTGTGCCGTCAACATAGGCTGCTGTTTATTTTGTAAACATCCTCACATCAGAGAGTCTCAGAAGAGAAGCCCCCTTCAAGCAAGGGTTTCGGCCCTTAAACTCCTGACACTCTAGGGGGGTTGGGCCACACCCGGTTCATGACTCCGGATGTCCCTCTGCTGCCTTTTTTTTCCCATCTCGGGACGAGCCATGGCTGGGATTCGAAACCATGCCCCTCTGGACATGCTCATTTTCCACTTAATGACTCGCGCACTAACCACTGAGCCACTGGGACACCTGATATTTGTAGGAAAATGTAAGCCTTATGAAGTTCACTTTTGTTCCTCCTTGACAGATCCAGCTTGAACACCTCTCTGCTGCTTCTGCCATTGCTTTCAGGGCTCTGTTTTTTTCCCTCCCTGCAACTGAGAGCTGTTTCATGAGGCTGTATGCAGGACGTTCCTACAAACCCCCTAGCTCCAATTTCTGTTGTGAGGACTTTGACCTGATAGCCTTCTCTCTCAGGCTGTTTGCCAGATCAGCATACTTTTCAGTCTTGTAGATTTGAGCTGCCTCCATTCTGTTCTCATATGGGCACGTGAGCTCGATCATGATCAGCTGCTTGGTTGACTGAGAGTGGACTACTATGTCTGGTCTCATGCCACTCTTGCTGATGATCTCTGGGTGACTCTTCCATTCTGGGAGGTCTGCAGTGCATTCCCAGTCATCTGCCCCGTCCAGCAGACTCTGCCTGCATGTTCCGAGTGGCACTGTTGTTCTTGGCCATGATTGGCTGCCTCCTGCGTGAAGAATGTTTGCCGGTGCTTTTGGAGTCCTGATTTCCCCTTTGGGTGGTGTTGGTACTAGCCCAGACTACTTGTACAATCTCTTTGAGCACTTGGTTGTGCCTCCATGTGTACCTTCCTTGAGCCAGGGCTACTTTAATGAGCTAAGGACATGCTCCACTGTTTGTTTTCCATGGCAGAGGGGGCATGAAGGATCGTGTTGTTTCCCCCACTTCACCAGGTTTGCATTTGAGGGCAGAAGGTCATATGCAGATCTGAGAATGAAGCTGATACCTGAGAGGGGCCATGTGCAAAAGACTTTCTTTTGCAGAATCCATCGCCTCTTGAACTTTCCATTTTCTGCCTGTCTTCAGCTGGGGCTTGATTGCTTCTACCACCTTGTCTCCTGAGTCCTCCAGCATGCTTTGAAGTCTGATCTGCCCTGCTTTGTATTCTTCCAGGATGGATTTCAGTGGTAGTTTCAGCTTTGCTTGGCGACAGTACAGTGCTATGTCAGTCAGACAGGGGTGGGACACCAAGCCATTTCCTTGTGAACTTGTTCATTTTGGATTCCATTGCCTCCACTATGCTGGTGCAGATGTCGTATCATCAGAGGCCATAGGAGCTTTTGGTTCAGCATGAACTGCAGACACCCAGACCTTGTGTTTGCCAGGGAGCCCACATTGGTCAATGGTCTCCAAGCCTTCTTTCGACATCTGTTTGGTTTCTTTTGCTCTTAAGTGTCTTTCAGCGTATCATCATACCATCTTCCAAGGCTCTTGACTGGCTCTTCTGAAACTGTTGGAATGGCCTGGTTGGCAACACTGAAGACCGAAGGCCTTGAGAGGGGGGCATCTTGTATCCATCACCAAGGTCTGTTTGTCTTGCGTTGCTTGTTGTGCTGCTTTCAAGATGACTTCCATTGCCAACACGAACAGTATTGGGGAAATGGCACAGCCCATTGCAATGCCCACTTCCAAGTTGATCCAATTGTTGTGTACTCCTTGGTAGAGAAGCGCATTGAGAAGCCATTGAAGTACTTCTTGAGCATGTCGCAGATGTTATTGTGGCGTGTTCTACACAGCCAGCCACGCCTGGGATGCCACCTTTCTGGACTGATACATCCAAGTACTTGTTTTCCATGAGGTACTGGTCAGCCTTGCTGCTATGACAGAGAAGAAGATTTTCTCTTCGACGTTCAGTAGTGATATTGGCTTGAACTGGCTGATGTCACTTGAGTTTTGTTCCTTGAGGATGTACACACCATCTGCGTCATCCACTGGCCTCTGATCTTGGTTTCTCCAAGCTGATTGCAGCAGCCTGTGGAGCCACTCCAGCACCTTGGGACATTTCTTGTACAGCTGGTAAGGTATTCGTTTGGCCCTGGTGATGATTTGGCTCTGGCTTTGTCGACCACCTCTTGATTTTCCGCCAACGTTGGAGGCTTGTCATTGAAACTGTTCCTCAGGCTTGGTTGGCCACACCAGACCTTGAATGTCGAGTGGTGCTTTACTCTGTGAGTCAGAGTATGTTTTCCTCAGATGCTGTTCAAGAACTTCTTTGTCCACACTTAGGGTCCAGATTTGGCTGCTCAAACAGAGTTCTGGCAAAACTGGAAGGGGTCTCTAAAGAAGCGCTCTTGTGTCTTCTTTTTGCTCTTCCTCTTCCTCGCAGATTCCGCTTTGCTGAGGGCGCTGTGTTTTGCTTTCAGGTCTTTCCAGAGTTTTTTCCAAGCCTTGTTTTTCAGCTGGCAGTGCGGTCTTCATTTGCTTCTTGAAGTTTTTCATTTGGACCTGATCTTGTCCATTCTTCTTGGCGTCTGGATTTGTTTGGAGGGTTTTATATTTAGGTAGTTTTGCTCCATAGGCGTCTCTACATGTGGCATACACAATGTCCCCATATGTGGTTAGTTTGTGTTCCAGGGTGCTTTTTCCTATTAGGGCATCGAGTCTTTGGACAATTTTTTGCATCCAGTTTCTCCCAATCTTCAGTCTCGTTTGCTCGTGGCAGGTTGAGTTTCAGGCGCCTGGCATCGAGGGTCTGTGGAAATTCCTCATCTGAACCAACAGCGTGGAGATCAATCCTTGGCACTGTGGTTTAAATCCTGGCATTGGTCTTCCGACGTCTTAGCTGCTGATGCACTGCGCTGCTGCTCATTCAGATGAGTCTTCACACATCCCATCCTTGTTCTGTGGATCTTCATGCCACGTGGTGGTAGCGAAACGCTTTCCACAGACAGATAGATATTTCATTTGGTCCATGTTCATAGTCCGTTTGGGATTGCTGTCGTGATTGGTTGAGCACCGATGGATTCATCATTCTCTCCCCCTTTCGGTGAATCTGGGAGCCTCTTTTCCTCTTGTTTCTAGTAGCCACATGTTGAAGGCAAAGTGGGGAGTCAGCCCACAGAGCCCTTGGTTCTGGTCTTTCCCAGTGTCCTCCAGTCTTTCCCGGACTTCCTCCAGCCAATTCCCAGAAGTCAATGGTTTACCCATGCATCAGCAGAAAGAAACTCGTGGAGAGCGTGTGGCAGCAGAGAGAGTCCTCAGAAGAGAAGCCCCCTTCAAGCAAAGGTTTCGGCCCCTAACTCCTGACACCCTAGGGGGGTTGGGCCACACCCGGTTCATGACTCCGGATGTCCCTCTGCTGCTGCCTCTTTTTTTCCCATCTTGGGACGAGCCATGGCTGGGATTCCAAAACCCATGCCCTTCTGGACATGCTCATTTTTCCACTTAATGACTCGCGCACTAACCCACTGAGCCACTGGGACACCTGATATTTGTAGGAAATGTAAGCCTTATGAAGTTCGCTTTTTTTTGTTCCTCCTTGACCAGATCCAGCTTGAACACCCTCTCTGCTGCGCTTCTGCCATTGCTTTCAGGGCTCTGATTTTTTCCTCCCTGCAAACTGAGAGCTGTTTCATGAGGCTGTATGCAGACGTTCCTACAACCCCCCTAGTTCCAATTTCTGTGGTGAGGACTTTGACCTGATAGCCTCTCTCTTCAGGCTGTTTGCCAGATCATCATACTTTTCAGTCTTGTAGATTTGAGCTGCCTCCATTCTGTTCTCATATGGCACCGTGGGCTCGATCATGATCAGCTGCTTGGTTGACTGAGAGTGGACTACTATGTCTGGTCTCACGCCACTCTTGCTGATGATCTCTGGGTGACTCTTCCATTCTGGGAGGTCTGCAGTGCATTCCCAGTCATCTGCCCCGTCCAGCAGATTCTGCACTGCATGTTCCGAGTGGCATTGTTGTTCTTGGCCATGATTCGCTGCCTCCTGCCGTGAAGAATGTTGCCGGTGCTTTTGGAGTCCTGATTTTCCCTTTTTGGGGTGTTGGTACTAACACCAAACTACTTGTACAATCTCTTTGAGCACTTGGTTGTGCCTCCATGTGTACCTTCCTTGAGCCAGGGCTACTTTACATGAGCTAAGGACATGCTCCACTGTTTGTTTTCCATGGCAGAGGGGGCATGAAGGATCGTCGTTTTTCCCCACTTCACCAGGTTTGTATTTGAGGGCAGAAGGTCATATGCAGATCTGAGAATGAAGCTAATCCTGAGAGGGGCCATGTGCCAAATGTCATTCCAAGTGAGACTTCTTTGGAGTGCATTCTCCCACGTAGTCCATTGCCCTGACTGGGATACTATTGTCTGGTCTCATGCCATTCTTGCTCTCATGCCACTCTCGTTTGTTTTTTCAAGCCATACAAGCATCCAGCTCACGTCTTAGGATTGTGAGTGTAGTGTGTGTGTGTGTGTGTGTGTGTGTGTGTGTGTGTGGTGGTGTGGTGGATGCCATTCCTTTTCCAGTATTCTGCTGGGGAATCTTCGAATGAGGATACAGATGGCAGTTCCAAAAAGGAGTCATTTGGGAGTCTGTCTTATAATTCACTATATGGTGTGTGTGGTGTGTGTGTGTGTGTGTGTGTGTGGAGTGCGGTGTGGTTTGTGTGTGGTGGTGTGTGTTTGTGTGTGTGTGTTGTGTGTGTGTGTGTCGAGACGGGGGGGGGGGGGAGAGTTTTCTCCACCCTTCACATTCTCTCTCTCTCTTCTCGTCTCCTCTCTC